>JAQISU010000712.1:0-32754 GCA_029339505.1 Unio delphinus | reverse complement strand
CTTTGGAAATTTGGGGAAAACATATGACTTCCAGCGTGACTCGCGCCCAGGGTTTTGACACCGCTCGGTCAAGTGAATACCCCTGTGCTTGTAACAAGAAAAAATTCTGGTGACAGCGTTTTGGGATATGTGTGAATAGTTCTGTCATGGTTTGCAATTTATTCAGAGTTATTATGTGTGAAACTGACTATTGCTTCGCATTTGGAAAGAAAGAGGAAAGAAATATTATGGCTAGTGCGACTTTAACTTCGTTTATTGAGATTTCGCGACATTTGGTCTGCGAGAGTAGATATATGCATTTGCTGCTGAGAAGGATTTTTAAGAGGAGTCCTATGTTCAAGCAGGATGGAGTGTTTTATCCGGGATATAATACAGCGATGGCAAGAATTGTATTGGTGTAGGTCGCGCAGATTGCGAGATCTAAGTCAGTTGGAGGTAAAACCGTGAGACAGTGCACACGCGGTTTCCATTTCTCCTCGACACGTGGGGGTTAAACAGGGCCAAGTGATACTTTTGGTTCTTTTTTAATAGGCTGGAATTGCTAAAATGTGGACGACAATCATTGGCCACGGAATTGTAACATGCTGGAATGATGAAAATGTCTGTAATTGTTTTGTTTTTGTACAAACTGATAGGAACCGCTAATGAATGGGTTTGACAACACCCCCCCCCCCCCCCCCCCGCCGTGTTGTGTATAATTGAGGAGATTGGATTTTATAACATCAACAACAATAAGAACAATAAGAACAACATACATAAATTTGATATAAGCGTCATACACCGGTAGAAGTGGCCAATAAAAGTTTTAAATGGGTGGGTAATAATTTTTCCCCGTAATTATTACATGGATGGGGTTGAGACATATTGTCTACGGGTGACAATTAAAAGCCGCGCAGTTACAATTAAATCAGAATGCGCCCAAAGGCTATGTAAATAATTTGATTATTGGTGTGATTATTTGTTTTATATTTTTAAATTCTGTAACGACAGATGTCGGTCTTGATTGGGGTTTTATTATTGTATGTATTAGTTTTATAATTTGCAATCATGTGGTGTTAGAGCAGAAAAGTTCTAGAAGTTGTTGCTGCATGAGACCATGTGGTAAATTAAGTCTAGTTGTTTGAATTGTGCTTGGAGTTAAACATGGCTGAATTGAAAGAAAATAAGGGTATTATGTATGGGTGTTTGGAGGCTGGTGGACTATTTGTTTATTTTTATTTTTGTGTTGCTGTAGGGTACGGTTAAGTGGTGAAAAGATGATTGAAAAGGCAGTGTCAAGTCCTAGCGTTCTGTTGGTGACAATAGGGTCGCGCCAGATGGGCGTGAAGTCATGGTTGACTTATTTTTGAGGTTCTTAAGAGGTCGTGTTTCATTTGAAGAACGCATTCTCTAACCTCGTGGGGTAGTACAGGACGGAACCTGTATTTTGTTTGTCATTGAACTGTTAGCGACTTGCCAGTTGAGAATTGATTTATACAGAGCACATTAAGAAGGAAGAAAGAAATCGTCTACACGCATCTTCATGATCATATATGGTTCAGCGAGGTTTTCATCATGCATAGTTTGACTTGTCTGCATGAATGGAATGGTGTCAATTTGGAAAACTGTGAAGGACAATTCAAAGCACGTGTTAGTTATTTAGCAGCATGAAGAAATTGTAGTGCACACCACAATTATAGTTGAATCGTGATGTAATAGTGTTCCAAACTTTAGCGTTTGGGGATAGGTTTTCTTAGGGATTTAGTAACAACTGGTGTGGAATTTGTAGTGAATTAACAGTGAAAGAAACAAATAGGATCGTCTGGCACAGACTGAGTTGAAAAATATTTGGGCATTGAAGTCATGGTTGACTTGTTGGAGGTTAGTAAGAGAAGGTGTCTCTGAAGAACGCTAACCTCGTGATGTGTACAGGTGTACCAAGGTCTATTAGGAGAACGTGTGTCTGGTGGAAACGCAATCTCCAGACCAGAGTTTTAATGTAAAAGAGGAATGGTTCTGGTTGCATTTGATGTCTGTTGTTAGAGACCTATGCTTAGACAAGTCAATTTCGAGGAAGTCGTGAGGGAGTTTGAACCCGACTAAGTGGTTGAAACATTATTTCATCTTGGATTCAACTTGTTTAGATTTGGATAGTTTATGTTGTTGTATATAATCATATTGGTAATCGTTTATCGGGTGTGGGGTTAAATTAGAAAAAAAAAAAAAAAAAAAAAATACTTCAATTGTGATTTAGATCACAGAAATGTGACGTTTGTGTCACTCGGGACGAGTGATCTTTTAAAGGCGGGGTAATGTCATAAATTTGGAGTAAGTGTTAGTGAATTTGAACCATGCTTGGGTCGTTAGTAGTGATTTTGGGTACAAGCCGAATGACTGTCCCTGTGGTAACATAGTCCATATTAAAATTCAGTGGTGTATACAAGTAGTGTGATTGGAAAGGCAGCATTTATGGTTGGAAATCAGTAAATTATAGAATGGAATCAATAAGTTGGAACTTGGTAGGTACCGTTTATGTGGCCATAGTGGAAAATTGGCGTATGTATATGAGTGTGATACGCCGGAAATTCTGTGGATGGACTGGCCTAGGGTCGCGCAGTTAAATATTTCCCAGTTAGTAAGGGAATACTGGTGTAATTTCTATGGCATGACAAGCTATCGGTACGGAAAACGGATGATAATGAAGAAAAACCATGTAAAGGTGCAGTTAATGGACGTTTGGGCAAGTTGTCTCCTCTGGGTCGCCCATTGATTACAGCAAAGATTAATAATTATAGCAGACACGTCTTTCTTTCATTTTACAACTCAAGTTGTATGGAAGTCTTTGGAAATTTGGGGAAAACATATGACTTCCAGCGTGACTCGCGCCAGGGTTTTGACACCGCTCGGTCAAGTGAATACCCCTGTGCTTGTAACAAGAAAAAATTCTGGTGACCAGCGTTTTGGGATATGTGTGAATAGTTCTGTCATGGTTTGCAATTTATTCAGAGTTATTATGTGTGAAACTGACTATTGCTTCGCATTTGGAAAGAAAGAGGAAAGAAATATTATGGCTAGTGCGACTTTAACTTCGTTTATTGAGATTTCGCGACATTTGGTCTGCGAGAGTAGATATATGCATTTGCTGCTGAGAAGGATTTTTAAGAGGAGTCCTATGTTCAAGCAGGATGGAGTGTTTTATCCGGATATAATACAGCGATGGCAAGAATTGTATTGGTGTAGGTCGCGCAGATTGCGAGATCTAAGTCAGTTGGAGGTAAAACCGTGAGACAGTGCACACGCGGTTTCCATTTCTCCTCGACACGTGGGGGTTAAAACAGGGCCAAGTGATACTTTTGGTTCTTTTTTAATAGGCTGGAATTGCTAAAATGTGGACGACAATCATTGGCACGGAATTGTAACATGCTGGAATGATGAAAATGTCTGTAAATTGTTTTGTTTTTGTACAAACTGATAGGAACCGCTAATGAATGGGGTTTGACAACACCCCCCCCCCCCCCCCGCCGTGTTGTGTATAATTGAGGAGATTGGATTTTATAACATCAACAACAATAAGAACAATAAGAACAACATACATAAATTTGATATAAGCGTCATACACCGTAGAAGTGGCCAATAAAAGTTTTAAATGGGTGGGTAATAATTTTTCCCCGTAATTATTACATGGATGGGTTGAGACATATTGTCTACGGGTGACAATTAAAAGCCGCGCAGTTACAATTAAATCAGAATGCGCCCAAAGGCTATGTAAATAATTTGATTATTGGTGTGATTATTTGTTTTATATTTTTAAATTCTGTAACGACAGATGTCGGTCTTGATTGGGGTTTTATTATTGTATGTATTAGTTTTATAATTTGCAATCATGTGGTGTTAGAGCAGAAAAGTTCTAGAAGTTGTTGCTGCATGAGACCATGTGGTAAATTAAGTCTAGTTGTTTGAATTGTGCTTGGAGTTAAACATGGCTGAATTGAAAGAAAATAAGGGTATTATGTATGGGTGTTTGGAGGCTGGTGGACTATTTGTTTATTTTTATTTTTGTGTTGCTGTAGGGTACGGTTAAGTGGTGAAAAGATGATTGAAAAGGCAGTGTCAAGTCTAGCGTTCTGTGGTGACAATAGGGTCGCGCCAGATGGGCGTTGAAGTCATGGTTGACTTATTTTTGAGGTTCTTAAGAGGTCGTGTTTCATTTGAAGAACGCATTCTCTAACCTCGTGGGGTAGTACAGGACGGAACCTGTATTTTGTTTGTCATTGAACTGTTAGCGACTTGCCAGTTGAGAATTGATTTATACAGAGCACATTAAGAAGGAAGAAAGAAATCGTCTACACGCATCTTCATGATCATATATGGTTCAGCGAGGTTTTCATCATGCATAGTTTGACTTGTCTGCATGAATGGAATGGTGTCAATTTGGAAAACTGTGAAGGACAATTCAAAGCACGTGTTAGTTATTTAGCAGCATGAAGAAATTGTAGTGCACACCACAATTATAGTTGAATCGTGATGTAATAGTGTTCCAAACTTTAGCGTTTGGGGATAGGTTTTCTTAGGGATTTAGGTAACAACTGGTGTGGAATTTGTAGTGAATTAACAGTGAAAGAAACAAATAGGATCGTCTGGCACAGACTGAGTTGAAAAATATTTGGGCATTGAAGTCATGGTTGACTTGTTGGAGGTTAGTAAGAGAAGGTGTCTCTGAAGAACGCTAACCTCGTGATGTGTACAGGTGTACCAAGGTCTATTAGGAGAACGTGTGTCCTGGTGGAAACGCAATCTCCAGACCAGAGTTTTAATGTAAAGAGGAATGGTTCTGGTTGCATTTGATGTCTGTTGTTAGAGACCTATGCTTAGACAAGTCAATTTCGAGGAAGTCGTGAGGGAGTTTGAACCCGACTAAGTGGTTGAAACATTATTTCATCTTGGATTCACTTGTTTAGATTTGGATAGTTATGTTGTTGTATATAATCATATGGTAATCGTTTATCGGGTGTGGGTTAAATTTAGAAAAAAAAAAAAAAAAAAAAAAATACTTCAAATTGTGATTTAGATCACAGAAATGTGACGTTTGTGTCACTCGGGACGAGTGATCTTTTTAAAGGCGGGGGTAATGTCATAAATTTGGAGTAAGTGTTAGTGAATTTGAACCATGCTTGGGTCGTTAGTAGTGATTTTGGGTACAAGCCGAATGACTGTCCCTGTGGTAACATAGTCCATATTAAAATTCAGTGGTGTATACAAGTAGTGTGATTGGAAAGGCAGCATTTATGGTTGGAAATCAGTAAATTATAGAATGGAATCAATAAGTTGGAACTTGGTAGGTACCGTTTATGTGGCCATAGTGGAAAATTGGCGTATGTATATGAGTGTGATACGCCGGAAATTCTGTGGATGGACTGGCCTAGGGTCGCGCAGTTAAATATTTCCCAGTTAGTAAGGGAATACTGGTGTAATTTCTATGGCATGACAAGCTATCGGTACGGAAAACGGATGATAATGAAGAAAAAAACCATGTAAAGGTGCAGTTAATGGACGTTTGGGCAAGTTGTCTCCTCTGGGTCGCCCATTGATTACAGCAAAGATTAATAATTATAGCAGACACGTCTTTCTTTCCATTTTACAACTCAAGTTGTATGGAAGTCTTTGGAAATTTGGGGAAAACATATGACTTCCAGCGTGACTCGCGCCAGGGTTTTGACACCGCTCGGTCAAGTGAATACCCTGTGCTTGTAACAAGAAAAAATTCTGGTGACAGCGTTTTGGGATATGTGTGAATAGTTCTGTCATGGTTTGCAATTTATTCAGAGTTATTATGTGTGAAACTGACTATTGCTTCGCATTTGGAAAGAAAGAGGAAAGAAATATTATGGCTAGTGCGACTTTAACTCGTTTATTGAGATTTCGCGACATTTGGTCTGCGAGAGTAGATATATGCATTTGCTGCTGAGAAGGATTTTTAAGAGGAGTCCTATGTTCAAGCAGGATGGAGTGTTTTATCCGGGATATAATACAGCGATGGCAAGAATTGTATTGGTGTAGGTCGCGCAGATTGCGAGATCTAAGTCAGTTGGAGGTAAAACCGTGAGACAGTGCACACGCGTTTCCATTTCTCCTCGACACGTGGGGTTAAAACAGGGCCAAGTGATACTTTTGGTTCTTTTTTAATAGGCTGGAATTGCTAAAATGTGGACGACAATCATTGGCCACGGAATTGTAACATGCTGGAATGATGAAAATGTCTGTAATTGTTTTGTTTTTGTACAAACTGATAGGAACCGCTAATGAATGGGTTTGACAACACCCCCCCCCCCCCCGCCGTGTTGTGTATAATGAGGAGATTGGATTTTATAACATCAACAACAATAAGAACAATAAGAACAACATACATAAATTTGATATAAGCGTCATACACCGGTAGAAGTGGCCAATAAAAGTTTTAAATGGGTGGGTAATAATTTTTCCCCGTAATTATTACATGGATGGGTTGAGACATATTGTCTACGGGTGACAATTAAAAGCCGCGCAGTTACAATTAAATCAGAATGCGCCCAAAGGCTATGTAAATAATTTGATTATTGGTGTGATTATTTGTTTTATATTTTTAAATTCTGTAACGACAGATGTCGGTCTGATTGGGGTTTTATTATTGTATGTATTAGTTTTATAATTTGCAATCATGTGGTGTTAGAGCAGAAAAGTTCTAGAAGTTGTTGCTGCATGAGACCATGTGGTAAATTAAGTCTAGTTGTTTGAATTGTGCTTGGAGTTAAACATGGCTGAATTGAAAGAAAATAAGGGTATTATGTATGGGTGTTTGGAGGCTGGTGGACTATTTGTTTATTTTTATTTTTGTGTTGCTGTAGGGTACGGTTAAGTGGTGAAAAGATGATTGAAAAGGCAGTGTCAAGTCTAGCGTTCTGTTGGTGACAATAGGGTCGCGCCAGATGGGCGTTGAAGTCATGGTTGACTTATTTTTGAGGTTCTTAAGAGGTCGTGTTTCATTTGAAGAACGCATTCTCTAACCTCGTGGGGTAGTACAGGACGGAACCTGTATTTTGTTTGTCATTGAACTGTTAGCGACTTGCCCAGTTGAGAATTGATTTATACAGAGCACATTAAGAAGGAAGAAAGAAATCGTCTACACGCATCTTCATGATCATATATGGTTCAGCGAGGTTTTCATCATGCATAGTTTGACTTGTCTGCATGAATGGAATGGTGTCAATTTGGAAAACTGTGAAGGACAATTCAAAGCACGTGTTAGTTATTTAGCAGCATGAAGAAATTGTAGTGCACACCACAATTATAGTTGAATCGTGATGTAATAGTGTCCAAACTTTAGCGTTTGGGGATAGGTTTTCTTAGGGATTTAGGTAACAACTGGTGTGGAATTTGTAGTGAATTAACAGTGAAAGAAACAAATAGGATCGTCTGGCACAGACTGAGTTGAAAAATATTTGGGCATTGAAGTCATGGTTGACTTGTTGGAGGTTAGTAAGAGAAGGTGTCTCTGAAGAACGCTAACCTCGTGATGTGTACAGGTGTACCAAGGTCTATTAGGAGAACGTGTGTCCTGGTGGAAACGCAATCTCCAGACCAGAGTTTTAATGTAAAGAGGAATGGTTCTGGTTGCATTTGATGTCTGTTGTTAGAGACCTATGCTTAGACAAGTCAATTTCGAGGAAGTCGTGAGGGAGTTTGAACCCGACTAAGTGGTTGAAACATTATTTCATCTTGGATTCAACTTGTTTAGATTTGGATAGTTTATGTTGTTGTATATAATCATATTGGTAATCGTTTATCGGGTGTGGGGTTAAATTTAGAAAAAAAAAAAAAAAAAAAAAATACTTCAAATTGTGATTTAGATCACAGAAATGTGACGTTTGTGTCACTCGGGACGAGTGATCTTTTAAAGGCGGGGGTAATGTCATAAATTTGAGTAAGTGTTAGTGAATTTGAACCATGCTTGGGTCGTTAGTAGTGATTTTGGTACAAGCCGAATGACTGTCCCTGTGGTAACATAGTCCATATTAAAATTCAGTGGTGTATACAAGTAGTGTGATTGGAAAGGCAGCATTTATGGTTGGAAATCAGTAATTATAGAATGGAATCAATAAGTTGGAACTTGGTAGGTACCGTTTATGTGGCCATAGTGGAAAATTGGCGTATGTATATGAGTGTGATACGCCGGAAATTCTGTGGATGGACTGGCCTAGGGTCGCGCAGTTAAATATTTCCCAGTTAGTAAGGGAATACTGGTGTAATTTCTATGGCATGACAAGCTATCGGTACGGAAAACGGATGATAATGAAGAAAAACCATGTAAAGGTGCAGTTAATGGACGTTTGGGCAAGTTGTCTCCTCTGGGTCGCCCATTGATTACAGCAAAGATTAATAATTATAGCAGACACGTCTTTCTTTCCATTTTACACTCAAGTTGTATGGAAGTCTTTGGAAATTTGGGGAAAACATATGACTTCCAGCGTGACTCGCGCCAGGGTTTTGACACCGCTCGGTCAAGTGAATACCCCTGTGCTTGTAACAAGAAAAAATTCTGGTGACAGCGTTTTGGGATATGTGTGAATAGTTCTGTCATGGTTTGGCAATTTATTCAGAGTTATTATGTGTGAAACTGACTATTGCTTCGCATTTGGAAAGAAAGAGGAAAGAAATATTATGGCTAGTGCGACTTTAACTTCGTTTATTGAGATTTCGCGACATTTGGTCTGCGAGAGTAGATATATGCATTTGCTGCTGAGAAGGATTTTTAAGAGGAGTCCTATGTTCAAGCAGGATGGAGTGTTTTATCCGGGATATAATACAGCGATGGCAAGAATTGTATTGGTGTAGGTCGCGCAGATTGCGAGATCTAAAGTCAGTTGGAGGTAAAACCGTGAGACAGTGCACACGCGGTTTCCATTTCTCCTCGACACGTGGGGGTTAAAACAGGGCCAAGTGATACTTTTGGTTCTTTTTTAATAGGCTGGAATTGCTAAATGTGGACGACAATCATTGGCCACGGAATTGTAACATGCTGGAATGATGAAAATGTCTGTAATTGTTTTGTTTTTGTACAAACTGATAGGAACCGCTAATGAATGGGTTTGACAACACCCCCCCCCCCCCCCCGCCGTGTTGTGTATAATTGAGGAGATTGGATTTTATAACATCAACAACAATAAGAACAATAAGAACAACATACATAAATTTGATATAAGCGTCATACACCGGTAGAAGTGGCCAATAAAAGTTTTAAATGGTGGGTAATAATTTTTCCCCGTAATTATTACATGATGGGTTGAGACATATTGTCTACGGGTGACAATTAAAAGCCGCGCAGTTACAATTAAATCAGAATGCGCCCAAAGGCTATGTAAATAATTTGATTATTGGTGTGATTATTTGTTTTATATTTTTAAATTCTGTAACGACAGATGTCGGTCTTGATTGGGGTTTATTATTGTATGTATTAGTTTTATAATTTGCAATCATGTGGTGTTAGAGCAGAAAAGTTCTAGAAGTTGTTGCTGCATGAGACCATGTGGTAAATTAAGTCTAGTTGTTTGAATTGTGCTTGGAGTTAAACATGGCTGAATTGAAAGAAAATAAGGGTATTATGTATGGGTGTTTGGAGGCTGGTGGACTATTTGTTTATTTTTATTTTTGTGTTGCTGTAGGGTACGGTTAAGTGGTGAAAAGATGATTGAAAAGGCAGTGTCAAGTCTAGCGTTCTGTTGGTGACAATAGGTCGCGCCAGATGGGCGTTGAAGTCATGGTTGACTTATTTTTGAGGTTCTTACGAGGTCGTGTTTCATTTGAAGAACGCATTCTCTAACCTCGTGGGGTAGTACAGGACGGAACCTGTATTTTGTTTGTCATTGAACTGTTAGCGACTTGCCAGTTGAGAATTGATTTATACAGAGCACATTAAGAAGGAAGAAAGAAATCGTCTACACGCATCTTCATGATCATATATGGTTCAGCGAGGTTTTCATCATGCATAGTTTGACTTGTCTGCATGAATGGAATGGTGTCAATTTGGAAAACTGTGAAGGACAATTCAAAGCACGTGTTAGTTATTTAGCAGCATGAAGAAATTGTAGTGCACACCACAATTATAGTTGAATCGTGATGTAATAGTGTTCCAAACTTTAGCGTTTGGGGATAGGTTTTCTTAGGGATTTAGGTAACAACTGGTGTGGAATTTGTAGTGAATTAACAGTGAAAGAAACAAATAGGATCGTCTGGCACAGACTGAGTTGAAAAATATTTGGGCATTGAAGTCATGGTTGACTTGTTGGAGGTTAGTAAGAGAAGGTGTCTCTGAAGAACGCTAACCTCGTGATGTGTACAGGTGTACCAAGGTCTATTAGGAGAACGTGTGTCCTGGTGGAAACGCAATCTCCAGACCAGAGTTTTAATGTAAAGAGGAATGGTTCTGGTTGCATTTGATGTCTGTTGTTAGAGACCTATGCTTAGACAAGTCAATTTCGAGGAAGTCGTGAGGGAGTTTGAACCCGACTAAGTGGTTGAAACATTATTTCATCTTGGATTCAACTTGTTTAGATTTGGATAGTTTATGTTGTTGTATATAATCATATTGGTAATCGTTTATCGGGGTGTGGGGTTAAATTTAGAAAAAAAAAAAAAAAAAAAAAAATACTTCAAATTGTGATTTAGATCACAGAAATGTGACGTTTGTGTCACTCGGGACGAGTGATCTTTTAAAGGCGGGGGTAATGTCATAAATTTGGAGTAAGTGTTAGTGAATTTGAACCATGCTTGGTCGTTAGTAGTGATTTTGGGTACAAGCCGAATGACTGTCCCTGTGGTAACATAGTCCATATTAAAATTCAGTGGTGTATACAAGTAGTGTGATTGGAAAGGCAGCATTTATGGTTGGAAATCAGTAAATTATAGAATGGAATCAATAAGTTGGAACTTGGTAGGTACCGTTTATGTGGCCATAGTGGAAAATTGGCGTATGTATATGAGTGTGATACGCCGGAAATTCTGTGGATGGACTGGCCTAGGGTCGCGCAGTTAAATATTTCCCAGTTAGTAAGGGAATACTGGTGTAATTTCTATGGCATGACAAGCTATCGGTACGGAAAACGGATGATAATGAAGAAAAACCATGTAAAGGTGCAGTTAATGGACGTTTGGGCAAGTTGTCTCCTCTGGGTCGCCCATTGATTACAGCAAAGATTAATAATTATAGCAGACACGTCTTTCTTTCCATTTTACAACTCAAGTTGTATGGAAGTCTTTGGAAATTTGGGGAAAACATATTGACTTCCAGCGTGACTCGCGCCAGGGTTTTGACACCGCTCGGTCAAGTGAATACCCCTGTGCTTGTAACAAGAAAAAATTCTGGTGACAGCGTTTTGGGATATGTGTGAATAGTTCTGTCATGGTTTGCAATTTATTCAGAGTTATTATGTGTGAAACTGACTATTGCTTCGCATTTGGAAAGAAAGAGGAAAGAAATATTATGGCTAGTGCGACTTTAACTTCGTTTATTGAGATTTCGCGACATTTGGTCTGCGAGAGTAGATATATGCATTTGCTGCTGAGAAGGATTTTTAAGAGGAGTCCTATGTTCAAGCAGGATGGAGTGTTTTATCCGGGATATAATACAGCGATGGCAAGAATTGTATTGGTGTAGGTCGCGCAGATTGCGAGATCTAAGTCAGTTGGAGGTAAAACCGTGAGACAGTGCACACGCGGTTTCCATTTCTCCTCGACACGTGGGGGTTAAAACAGGGCCAAGTGATACTTTTGGTTCTTTTTTAATAGGCTGGAATTGCTAAAATGTGGACGACAATCATTGGCCACGGAATTGTAACATGCTGGAATGATGAAAATGTCTGTAATTGTTTTGTTTTTGTACAAACTGATAGGAACCGCTAATGAATGGGTTTGACAACACCCCCCCCCCCCCCCCCCCCCGCCGTGTTGTGTATAATTGAGGAGATTGG
Source organism: Unio delphinus (assembly GCA_029339505.1). Lineage (NCBI taxonomy): Eukaryota > Metazoa > Mollusca > Bivalvia > Unionida > Unionidae > Unio > Unio delphinus. Next base: position 20,776 of record JAQISU010000712.1, on the reverse strand, counting down.
ATTTTATAACATCAACAACAATAAGAACAATAAGAACAACATACATAAATTTGATATAAGCGTCATACACCGGTAGAAGTGGCCAATAAAAGTTTTAAATGGGTGGGTAATAATTTTTCCCCGTAATTATTACATGGATGGGTTGAGACATATTGTCTACGGGTGACAATTAAAAGCCGCGCAGTTACAATTAAATCAGAATGCGCCCAAAGGCTATGTAAATAATTTGATTATTGGTGTGATTATTTGTTTTATATTTTTAAATTCTGTAACGACAGATGTCGGTCTTGATTGGGGTTTTATTATTGTATGTATTAGTTTTATAATTTGCAATCATGTGGTGTTAGAGCAGAAAAGTTCTAGAAGTTGTTGCTGCATGAGACCATGTGGTAAATTAAGTCTAGTTGTTTGAATTGTGCTTGGAGTTAAACATGGCTGAATTGAAAGAAAATAAGGGTATTATGTATGGGTGTTTGGAGGCTGGTGGACTATTTGTTTATTTTTATTTTTGTGTTGCTGTAGGGTACGGTTAAGTGGTGAAAAGATGATTGAAAAGGCAGTGTCAAGTCTAGCGTTCTGTTGGTGACAATAGGGTCGCGCCAGATGGGCGTTGAAGTCATGGTTGACTTATTTTTGAGGTTCTTAAGAGGTCGTGTTTCATTTGAAGAACGCATTCTCTAACCTCGTGGGGTAGTACAGGACGGAACCTGTATTTTGTTTGTCATTGAACTGTTAGCGACTTGCCAGTTGAGAATTGATTTATACAGAGCACATTAAGAAGGAAGAAAGAAATCGTCTACACGCATCTTCATGATCATATATGGTTCAGCGAGGTTTTCATCATGCATAGTTTGACTTGTCTGCATGAATGGAATGGTGTCAATTTGGAAAACTGTGAAGGACAATTCAAAGCACGTGTTAGTTATTTAGCAGCATGAAGAAATTGTAGTGCACACCACAATTATAGTTGAATCGTGATGTAATAGTGTTCCAAACTTTAGCGTTTGGGGATAGGTTTTCTTAGGGATTTAGGTAACAACTGGTGTGGAATTTGTAGTGAATTAACAGTGAAAGAAACAAATAGGATCGTCTGGCACAGACTGAGTTGAAAAATATTTGGGCATTGAAGTCATGGTTGACTTGTTGGAGGTTAGTAAGAGAAGGTGTCTCTGAAGAACGCTAACCTCGTGATGTGTACAGGTGTACCAAGGTCTATTAGGAGAACGTGTGTCCTGGTGGAAACGCAATCTCCAGACCAGAGTTTTAATGTAAAGAGGAATGGTTCTGGTTGCATTTGATGTCTGTTGTTAGAGACCTATGCTTAGACAAGTCAATTTCGAGGAAGTCGTGAGGGAGTTTGAACCCGACTAAGTGGTTGAAACATTATTTCATCTTGGATTCAACTTGTTTAGATTTGGATAGTTTATGTTGTTGTATATAATCATATTGGTAATCGTTTATCGGGTGTGGGGTTAAATTTAGAAAAAAAAAAAAAAAAAAAAAAATACTTCAAATTGTGATTTAGATCACAGAAATGTGACGTTTGTGTCACTCGGGACGAGTGATCTTTTAAAGGCGGGGGTAATGTCATAAATTTGGAGTAAGTGTTAGTGAATTTGAACCATGCTTGGGTCGTTAGTAGTGATTTTGGGTACAAGCCGAATGACTGTCCCTGTGGTAACATAGTCCATATTAAAATTCAGTGGTGTATACAAGTAGTGTGATTGGAAAGGCAGCATTTATGGTTGGAAATCAGTAAATTATAGAATGGAATCAATAAGTTGGAACTTGGTAGGTACCGTTTATGTGGCCATAGTGGAAAATTGGCGTATGTATATGAGTGTGATACGCCGGAAATTCTGTGGATGGACTGGCCTAGGGTCGCGCAGTTAAATATTTCCCAGTTAGTAAGGGAATACTGGTGTAATTTCTATGGCATGACAAGCTATCGGTACGGAAAACGGATGATAATGAAGAAAAACCATGTAAAGGTGCAGTTAATGGACGTTTGGGCAAGTTGTCTCCTCTGGGTCGCCCATTGATTACAGCAAAGATTAATAATTATAGCAGACACGTCTTTCTTTCCATTTTACAACTCAAGTTGTATGGAAGTCTTTGGAAATTTGGGGAAAACATATGACTTCCAGCGTGACTCGCGCCAGGGTTTTGACACCGCTCGGTCAAGTGAATACCCCTGTGCTTGTAACAAGAAAAAATTCTGGTGACAGCGTTTTGGGATATGTGTGAATAGTTCTGTCATGGTTTGCAATTTATTCAGAGTTATTATGTGTGAAACTGACTATTGCTTCGCATTTGGAAAGAAAGAGGAAAGAAATATTATGGCTAGTGCGACTTTAACTTCGTTTATTGAGATTTCGCGACATTTGGTCTGCGAGAGTAGATATATGCATTTGCTGCTGAGAAGGATTTTTAAGAGGAGTCCTATGTTCAAGCAGGATGGAGTGTTTTATCCGGGATATAATACAGCGATGGCAAGAATTGTATTGGTGTAGGTCGCGCAGATTGCGAGATCTAAGTCAGTTGGAGGTAAAACCGTGAGACAGTGCACACGCGGTTTCCATTTCTCCTCGACACGTGGGGGTTAAAACAGGGCCAAGTGATACTTTTGGTTCTTTTTTAATAGGCTGGAATTGCTAAAATGTGGACGACAATCATTGGCCACGGAATTGTAACATGCTGGAATGATGAAAATGTCTGTAATTGTTTTGTTTTTGTACAAACTGATAGGAACCGCTAATGAATGGGTTTGACAACACCCCCCCCCCCCCGCCGTGTTGTGTATAATTGAGGAGATTGGATTTTATAACATCAACAACAATAAGAACAATAAGAACAACATACATAAATTTGATATAAGCGTCATACACCGGTAGAAGTGGCCAATAAAAGTTTTAAATGGGTGGGTAATAATTTTTCCCCGTAATTATTACATGGATGGGTTGAGACATATTGTCTACGGGTGACAATTAAAAGCCGCGCAGTTACAATTAAATCAGAATGCGCCCAAAGGCTATGTAAATAATTTGATTATTGGTGTGATTATTTGTTTTATATTTTTAAATTCTGTAACGACAGATGTCGGTCTTGATTGGGGTTTTATTATTGTATGTATTAGTTTTATAATTTGCAATCATGTGGTGTTAGAGCAGAAAAGTTCTAGAAGTTGTTGCTGCATGAGACCATGTGGTAAATTAAGTCTAGTTGTTTGAATTGTGCTTGGAGTTAAACATGGCTGAATTGAAAGAAAATAAGGGTATTATGTATGGGTGTTTGGAGGCTGGTGGACTATTTGTTTATTTTTATTTTTGTGTTGCTGTAGGGTACGGTTAAGTGGTGAAAAGATGATTGAAAAGGCAGTGTCAAGTCTAGCGTTCTGTTGGTGACAATAGGGTCGCGCCAGATGGGCGTTGAAGTCATGGTTGACTTATTTTTGAGGTTCTTAAGAGGTCGTGTTTCATTTGAAGAACGCATTCTCTAACCTCGTGGGGTAGTACAGGACGGAACCTGTATTTTGTTTGTCATTGAACTGTTAGCGACTTGCCAGTTGAGAATTGATTTATACAGAGCACATTAAGAAGGAAGAAAGAAATCGTCTACACGCATCTTCATGATCATATATGGTTCAGCGAGGTTTTCATCATGCATAGTTTGACTTGTCTGCATGAATGGAATGGTGTCAATTTGGAAAACTGTGAAGGACAATTCAAAGCACGTGTTAGTTATTTAGCAGCATGAAGAAATTGTAGTGCACACCACAATTATAGTTGAATCGTGATGTAATAGTGTTCCAAACTTTAGCGTTTGGGGATAGGTTTTCTTAGGGATTTAGGTAACAACTGGTGTGGAATTTGTAGTGAATTAACAGTGAAAGAAACAAATAGGATCGTCTGGCACAGACTGAGTTGAAAAATATTTGGGCATTGAAGTCATGGTTGACTTGTTGGAGGTTAGTAAGAGAAGGTGTCTCTGAAGAACGCTAACCTCGTGATGTGTACAGGTGTACCAAGGTCTATTAGGAGAACGTGTGTCCTGGTGGAAACGCAATCTCCAGACCAGAGTTTTAATGTAAAGAGGAATGGTTCTGGTTGCATTTGATGTCTGTTGTTAGAGACCTATGCTTAGACAAGTCAATTTCGAGGAAGTCGTGAGGGAGTTTGAACCCGACTAAGTGGTTGAAACATTATTTCATCTTGGATTCAACTTGTTTAGATTTGGATAGTTTATGTTGTTGTATATAATCATATTGGTAATCGTTTATCGGGTGTGGGGTTAAATTTAGAAAAAAAAAAAAAAAAAAAAAAATACTTCAAATTGTGATTTAGATCACAGAAATGTGACGTTTGTGTCACTCGGGACGAGTGATCTTTTAAAGGCGGGGGTAATGTCATAAATTTGGAGTAAGTGTTAGTGAATTTGAACCATGCTTGGGTCGTTAGTAGTGATTTTGGGTACAAGCCGAATGACTGTCCCTGTGGTAACATAGTCCATATTAAAATTCAGTGGTGTATACAAGTAGTGTGATTGGAAAGGCAGCATTTATGGTTGGAAATCAGTAAATTATAGAATGGAATCAATAAGTTGGAACTTGGTAGGTACCGTTTATGTGGCCATAGTGGAAAATTGGCGTATGTATATGAGTGTGATACGCCGGAAATTCTGTGGATGGACTGGCCTAGGGTCGCGCAGTTAAATATTTCCCAGTTAGTAAGGGAATACTGGTGTAATTTCTATGGCATGACAAGCTATCGGTACGGAAAACGGATGATAATGAAGAAAAACCATGTAAAGGTGCAGTTAATGGACGTTTGGGCAAGTTGTCTCCTCTGGGTCGCCCATTGATTACAGCAAAGATTAATAATTATAGCAGACACGTCTTTCTTTCCATTTTACAACTCAAGTTGTATGGAAGTCTTTGGAAATTTGGGGAAAACATATGACTTCCAGCGTGACTCGCGCCAGGGTTTTGACACCGCTCGGTCAAGTGAATACCCCTGTGCTTGTAACAAGAAAAAATTCTGGTGACAGCGTTTTGGGATATGTGTGAATAGTTCTGTCATGGTTTGCAATTTATTCAGAGTTATTATGTGTGAAACTGACTATTGCTTCGCATTTGGAAAGAAAGAGGAAAGAAATATTATGGCTAGTGCGACTTTAACTTCGTTTATTGAGATTTCGCGACATTTGGTCTGCGAGAGTAGATATATGCATTTGCTGCTGAGAAGGATTTTTAAGAGGAGTCCTATGTTCAAGCAGGATGGAGTGTTTTATCCGGGATATAATACAGCGATGGCAAGAATTGTATTGGTGTAGGTCGCGCAGATTGCGAGATCTAAGTCAGTTGGAGGTAAAACCGTGAGACAGTGCACACGCGGTTTCCATTTCTCCTCGACACGTGGGGGTTAAAACAGGGCCAAGTGATACTTTTGGTTCTTTTTTAATAGGCTGGAATTGCTAAAATGTGGACGACAATCATTGGCCACGGAATTGTAACATGCTGGAATGATGAAAATGTCTGTAATTGTTTTGTTTTTGTACAAACTGATAGGAACCGCTAATGAATGGGTTTGACAACACCCCCCCCCCCCCCGCCGTGTTGTGTATAATTGAGGAGATTGGATTTTATAACATCAACAACAATAAGAACAATAAGAACAACATACATAAATTTGATATAAGCGTCATACACCGGTAGAAGTGGCCAATAAAAGTTTTAAATGGGTGGGTAATAATTTTTCCCCGTAATTATTACATGGATGGGTTGAGACATATTGTCTACGGGTGACAATTAAAAGCCGCGCAGTTACAATTAAATCAGAATGCGCCCAAAGGCTATGTAAATAATTTGATTATTGGTGTGATTATTTGTTTTATATTTTTAAATTCTGTAACGACAGATGTCGGTCTTGATTGGGGTTTTATTATTGTATGTATTAGTTTTATAATTTGCAATCATGTGGTGTTAGAGCAGAAAAGTTCTAGAAGTTGTTGCTGCATGAGACCATGTGGTAAATTAAGTCTAGTTGTTTGAATTGTGCTTGGAGTTAAACATGGCTGAATTGAAAGAAAATAAGGGTATTATGTATGGGTGTTTGGAGGCTGGTGGACTATTTGTTTATTTTTATTTTTGTGTTGCTGTAGGGTACGGTTAAGTGGTGAAAAGATGATTGAAAAGGCAGTGTCAAGTCTAGCGTTCTGTTGGTGACAATAGGGTCGCGCCAGATGGGCGTTGAAGTCATGGTTGACTTATTTTTGAGGTTCTTAAGAGGTCGTGTTTCATTTGAAGAACGCATTCTCTAACCTCGTGGGGTAGTACAGGACGGAACCTGTATTTTGTTTGTCATTGAACTGTTAGCGACTTGCCAGTTGAGAATTGATTTATACAGAGCACATTAAGAAGGAAGAAAGAAATCGTCTACACGCATCTTCATGATCATATATGGTTCAGCGAGGTTTTCATCATGCATAGTTTGACTTGTCTGCATGAATGGAATGGTGTCAATTTGGAAAACTGTGAAGGACAATTCAAAGCACGTGTTAGTTATTTAGCAGCATGAAGAAATTGTAGTGCACACCACAATTATAGTTGAATCGTGATGTAATAGTGTTCCAAACTTTAGCGTTTGGGGATAGGTTTTCTTAGGGATTTAGGTAACAACTGGTGTGGAATTTGTAGTGAATTAACAGTGAAAGAAACAAATAGGATCGTCTGGCACAGACTGAGTTGAAAAATATTTGGGCATTGAAGTCATGGTTGACTTGTTGGAGGTTAGTAAGAGAAGGTGTCTCTGAAGAACGCTAACCTCGTGATGTGTACAGGTGTACCAAGGTCTATTAGGAGAACGTGTGTCCTGGTGGAAACGCAATCTCCAGACCAGAGTTTTAATGTAAAGAGGAATGGTTCTGGTTGCATTTGATGTCTGTTGTTAGAGACCTATGCTTAGACAAGTCAATTTCGAGGAAGTCGTGAGGGAGTTTGAACCCGACTAAGTGGTTGAAACATTATTTCATCTTGGATTCAACTTGTTTAGATTTGGATAGTTTATGTTGTTGTATATAATCATATTGGTAATCGTTTATCGGGTGTGGGGTTAAATTTAGAAAAAAAAAAAAAAAAAAAAAAATACTTCAAATTGTGATTTAGATCACAGAAATGTGACGTTTGTGTCACTCGGGACGAGTGATCTTTTAAAGGCGGGGGTAATGTCATAAATTTGGAGTAAGTGTTAGTGAATTTGAACCATGCTTGGGTCGTTAGTAGTGATTTTGGGTACAAGCCGAATGACTGTCCCTGTGGTAACATAGTCCATATTAAAATTCAGTGGTGTATACAAGTAGTGTGATTGGAAAGGCAGCATTTATGGTTGGAAATCAGTAAATTATAGAATGGAATCAATAAGTTGGAACTTGGTAGGTACCGTTTATGTGGCCATAGTGGAAAATTGGCGTATGTATATGAGTGTGATACGCCGGAAATTCTGTGGATGGACTGGCCTAGGGTCGCGCAGTTAAATATTTCCCAGTTAGTAAGGGAATACTGGTGTAATTTCTATGGCATGACAAGCTATCGGTACGGAAAACGGATGATAATGAAGAAAAACCATGTAAAGGTGCAGTTAATGGACGTTTGGGCAAGTTGTCTCCTCTGGGTCGCCCATTGATTACAGCAAAGATTAATAATTATAGCAGACACGTCTTTCTTTCCATTTTACAACTCAAGTTGTATGGAAGTCTTTGGAAATTTGGGGAAAACATATGACTTCCAGCGTGACTCGCGCCAGGGTTTTGACACCGCTCGGTCAAGTGAATACCCCTGTGCTTGTAACAAGAAAAAATTCTGGTGACAGCGTTTTGGGATATGTGTGAATAGTTCTGTCATGGTTTGCAATTTATTCAGAGTTATTATGTGTGAAACTGACTATTGCTTCGCATTTGGAAAGAAAGAGGAAAGAAATATTATGGCTAGTGCGACTTTAACTTCGTTTATTGAGATTTCGCGACATTTGGTCTGCGAGAGTAGATATATGCATTTGCTGCTGAGAAGGATTTTTAAGAGGAGTCCTATGTTCAAGCAGGATGGAGTGTTTTATCCGGGATATAATACAGCGATGGCAAGAATTGTATTGGTGTAGGTCGCGCAGATTGCGAGATCTAAGTCAGTTGGAGGTAAAACCGTGAGACAGTGCACACGCGGTTTCCATTTCTCCTCGACACGTGGGGGTTAAAACAGGGCCAAGTGATACTTTTGGTTCTTTTTTAATAGGCTGGAATTGCTAAAATGTGGACGACAATCATTGGCCACGGAATTGTAACATGCTGGAATGATGAAAATGTCTGTAATTGTTTTGTTTTTGTACAAACTGATAGGAACCGCTAATGAATGGGTTTGACAACACCCCCCCCCCCCGCCGTGTTGTGTATAATTGAGGAGATTGGATTTTATAACATCAACAACAATAAGAACAATAAGAACAACATACATAAATTTGATATAAGCGTCATACACCGGTAGAAGTGGCCAATAAAAGTTTTAAATGGGTGGGTAATAATTTTTCCCCGTAATTATTACATGGATGGGTTGAGACATATTGTCTACGGGTGACAATTAAAAGCCGCGCAGTTACAATTAAATCAGAATGCGCCCAAAGGCTATGTAAATAATTTGATTATTGGTGTGATTATTTGTTTTATATTTTTAAATTCTGTAACGACAGATGTCGGTCTTGATTGGGGTTTTATTATTGTATGTATTAGTTTTATAATTTGCAATCATGTGGTGTTAGAGCAGAAAAGTTCTAGAAGTTGTTGCTGCATGAGACCATGTGGTAAATTAAGTCTAGTTGTTTGAATTGTGCTTGGAGTTAAACATGGCTGAATTGAAAGAAAATAAGGGTATTATGTATGGGTGTTTGGAGGCTGGTGGACTATTTGTTTATTTTTATTTTTGTGTTGCTGTAGGGTACGGTTAAGTGGTGAAAAGATGATTGAAAAGGCAGTGTCAAGTCTAGCGTTCTGTTGGTGACAATAGGGTCGCGCCAGATGGGCGTTGAAGTCATGGTTGACTTATTTTTGAGGTTCTTAAGAGGTCGTGTTTCATTTGAAGAACGCATTCTCTAACCTCGTGGGGTAGTACAGGACGGAACCTGTATTTTGTTTGTCATTGAACTGTTAGCGACTTGCCAGTTGAGAATTGATTTATACAGAGCACATTAAGAAGGAAGAAAGAAATCGTCTACACGCATCTTCATGATCATATATGGTTCAGCGAGGTTTTCATCATGCATAGTTTGACTTGTCTGCATGAATGGAATGGTGTCAATTTGGAAAACTGTGAAGGACAATTCAAAGCACGTGTTAGTTATTTAGCAGCATGAAGAAATTGTAGTGCACACCACAATTATAGTTGAATCGTGATGTAATAGTGTTCCAAACTTTAGCGTTTGGGGATAGGTTTTCTTAGGGATTTAGGTAACAACTGGTGTGGAATTTGTAGTGAATTAACAGTGAAAGAAACAAATAGGATCGTCTGGCACAGACTGAGTTGAAAAATATTTGGGCATTGAAGTCATGGTTGACTTGTTGGAGGTTAGTAAGAGAAGGTGTCTCTGAAGAACGCTAACCTCGTGATGTGTACAGGTGTACCAAGGTCTATTAGGAGAACGTGTGTCCTGGTGGAAACGCAATCTCCAGACCAGAGTTTTAATGTAAAGAGGAATGGTTCTGGTTGCATTTGATGTCTGTTGTTAGAGACCTATGCTTAGACAAGTCAATTTCGAGGAAGTCGTGAGGGAGTTTGAACCCGACTAAGTGGTTGAAACATTATTTCATCTTGGATTCAACTTGTTTAGATTTGGATAGTTTATGTTGTTGTATATAATCATATTGGTAATCGTTTATCGGGTGTGGGGTTAAATTTAGAAAAAAAAAAAAAAAAAAAAAAATACTTCAAATTGTGATTTAGATCACAGAAATGTGACGTTTGTGTCACTCGGGACGAGTGATCTTTTAAAGGCGGGGGTAATGTCATAAATTTGGAGTAAGTGTTAGTGAATTTGAACCATGCTTGGGTCGTTAGTAGTGATTTTGGGTACAAGCCGAATGACTGTCCCTGTGGTAACATAGTCCATATTAAAATTCAGTGGTGTATACAAGTAGTGTGATTGGAAAGGCAGCATTTATGGTTGGAAATCAGTAAATTATAGAATGGAATCAATAAGTCACAGAAATGTGACGTTTGTGTCACTCGGGACGAGTGATCTTTTAAAGGCGGGGGTAATGTCATAAATTTGGAGTAAGTGTTAGTGAATTTGAACCATGCTTGGGTCGTTAGTAGTGATTTTGGGTACAAGCCGAATGACTGTCCCTGTGGTAACATAGTCCATATTAAAATTCAGTGGTGTATACAAGTAGTGTGATTGGAAAGGCAGCATTTATGGTTGGAAATCAGTAAATTATAGAATGGAATCAATAAGTTGGAACTTGGTAGGTACCGTTTATGTGGCCATAGTGGAAAATTGGCGTATGTATATGAGTGTGATACGCCGGAAATTCTGTGGATGGACTGGCCTAGGGTCGCGCAGTTAAATATTTCCCAGTTAGTAAGGGAATACTGGTGTAATTTCTATGGCATGACAAGCTATCGGTACGGAAAACGGATGATAATGAAGAAAAACCATGTAAAGGTGCAGTTAATGGACGTTTGGGCAAGTTGTCTCCTCTGGGTCGCCCATTGATTACAGCAAAGATTAATAATTATAGCAGACACGTCTTTCTTTCCATTTTACAACTCAAGTTGTATGGAAGTCTTTGGAAATTTGGGGAAAACATATGACTTCCAGCGTGACTCGCGCCAGGGTTTTGACACCGCTCGGTCAAGTGAATACCCCTGTGCTTGTAACAAGAAAAAATTCTGGTGACAGCGTTTTGGGATATGTGTGAATAGTTCTGTCATGGTTTGCAATTTATTCAGAGTTATTATGTGTGAAACTGACTATTGCTTCGCATTTGGAAAGAAAGAGGAAAGAAATATTATGGCTAGTGCGACTTTAACTTCGTTTATTGAGATTTCGCGACATTTGGTCTGCGAGAGTAGATATATGCATTTGCTGCTGAGAAGGATTTTTAAGAGGAGTCCTATGTTCAAGCAGGATGGAGTGTTTTATCCGGGATATAATACAGCGATGGCAAGAATTGTATTGGTGTAGGTCGCGCAGATTGCGAGATCTAAGTCAGTTGGAGGTAAAACCGTGAGACAGTGCACACGCGGTTTCCATTTCTCCTCGACACGTGGGGGTTAAAACAGGGCCAAGTGATACTTTTGGTTCTTTTTTAATAGGCTGGAATTGCTAAAATGTGGACGACAATCATTGGCCACGGAATTGTAACATGCTGGAATGATGAAAATGTCTGTAATTGTTTTGTTTTTGTACAAACTGATAGGAACCGCTAATGAATGGGTTTGACAACACCCCCCCCCCCCCCGCCGTGTTGTGTATAATTGAGGAGATTGGATTTTATAACATCAACAACAATAAGAACAATAAGAACAACATACATAAATTTGATATAAGCGTCATACACCGGTAGAAGTGGCCAATAAAAGTTTTAAATGGGTGGGTAATAATTTTTCCCCGTAATTATTACATGGATGGGTTGAGACATATTGTCTACGGGTGACAATTAAAAGCCGCGCAGTTACAATTAAATCAGAATGCGCCCAAAGGCTATGTAAATAATTTGATTATTGGTGTGATTATTTGTTTTATATTTTTAAATTCTGTAACGACAGATGTCGGTCTTGATTGGGGTTTTATTATTGTATGTATTAGTTTTATAATTTGCAATCATGTGGTGTTAGAGCAGAAAAGTTCTAGAAGTTGTTGCTGCATGAGACCATGTGGTAAATTAAGTCTAGTTGTTTGAATTGTGCTTGGAGTTAAACATGGCTGAATTGAAAGAAAATAAGGGTATTATGTATGGGTGTTTGGAGGCTGGTGGACTATTTGTTTATTTTTATTTTTGTGTTGCTGTAGGGTACGGTTAAGTGGTGAAAAGATGATTGAAAAGGCAGTGTCAAGTCTAGCGTTCTGTTGGTGACAATAGGGTCGCGCCAGATGGGCGTTGAAGTCATGGTTGACTTATTTTTGAGGTTCTTAAGAGGTCGTGTTTCATTTGAAGAACGCATTCTCTAACCTCGTGGGGTAGTACAGGACGGAACCTGTATTTTGTTTGTCATTGAACTGTTAGCGACTTGCCAGTTGAGAATTGATTTATACAGAGCACATTAAGAAGGAAGAAAGAAATCGTCTACACGCATCTTCATGATCATATATGGTTCAGCGAGGTTTTCATCATGCATAGTTTGACTTGTCTGCATGAATGGAATGGTGTCAATTTGGAAAACTGTGAAGGACAATTCAAAGCACGTGTTAGTTATTTAGCAGCATGAAGAAATTGTAGTGCACACCACAATTATAGTTGAATCGTGATGTAATAGTGTTCCAAACTTTAGCGTTTGGGGATAGGTTTTCTTAGGGATTTAGGTAACAACTGGTGTGGAATTTGTAGTGAATTAACAGTGAAAGAAACAAATAGGATCGTCTGGCACAGACTGAGTTGAAAAATATTTGGGCATTGAAGTCATGGTTGACTTGTTGGAGGTTAGTAAGAGAAGGTGTCTCTGAAGAACGCTAACCTCGTGATGTGTACAGGTGTACCAAGGTCTATTAGGAGAACGTGTGTCCTGGTGGAAACGCAATCTCCAGACCAGAGTTTTAATGTAAAGAGGAATGGTTCTGGTTGCATTTGATGTCTGTTGTTAGAGACCTATGCTTAGACAAGTCAATTTCGAGGAAGTCGTGAGGGAGTTTGAACCCGACTAAGTGGTTGAAACATTATTTCATCTTGGATTCAACTTGTTTAGATTTGGATAGTTTATGTTGTTGTATATAATCATATTGGTAATCGTTTATCGGGTGTGGGGTTAAATTTAGAAAAAAAAAAAAAAAAAAAAAAAATACTTCAAATTGTGATTTAGATCACAGAAATGTGACGTTTGTGTCACTCGGGACGAGTGATCTTTTAAAGGCGGGGGTAATGTCATAAATTTGGAGTAAGTGTTAGTGAATTTGAACCATGCTTGGGTCGTTAGTAGTGATTTTGGGTACAAGCCGAATGACTGTCCCTGTGGTAACATAGTCCATATTAAAATTCAGTGGTGTATACAAGTAGTGTGATTGGAAAGGCAGCATTTATGGTTGGAAATCAGTAAATTATAGAATGGAATCAATAAGTTGGAACTTGGTAGGTACCGTTTATGTGGCCATAGTGGAAAATTGGCGTATGTATATGAGTGTGATACGCCGGAAATTCTGTGGATGGACTGGCCTAGGGTCGCGCAGTTAAATATTTCCCAGTTAGTAAGGGAATACTGGTGTAATTTCTATGGCATGACAAGCTATCGGTACGGAAAACGGATGATAATGAAGAAAAACCATGTAAAGGTGCAGTTAATGGACGTTTGGGCAAGTTGTCTCCTCTGGGTCGCCCATTGATTACAGCAAAGATTAATAATTATAGCAGACACGTCTTTCTTTCCATTTTACAACTCAAGTTGTATGGAAGTCTTTGGAAATTTGGGGAAAACATATGACTTCCAGCGTGACTCGCGCCAGGGTTTTGACACCGCTCGGTCAAGTGAATACCCCTGTGCTTGTAACAAGAAAAAATTCTGGTGACAGCGTTTTGGGATATGTGTGAATAGTTCTGTCATGGTTTGCAATTTATTCAGAGTTATTATGTGTGAAACTGACTATTGCTTCGCATTTGGAAAGAAAGAGGAAAGAAATATTATGGCTAGTGCGACTTTAACTTCGTTTATTGAGATTTCGCGACATTTGGTCTGCGAGAGTAGATATATGCATTTGCTGCTGAGAAGGATTTTTAAGAGGAGTCCTATGTTCAAGCAGGATGGAGTGTTTTATCCGGGATATAATACAGCGATGGCAAGAATTGTATTGGTGTAGGTCGCGCAGATTGCGAGATCTAAGTCAGTTGGAGGTAAAACCGTGAGACAGTGCACACGCGGTTTCCATTTCTCCTCGACACGTGGGGGTTAAAACAGGGCCAAGTGATACTTTTGGTTCTTTTTTAATAGGCTGGAATTGCTAAAATGTGGACGACAATCATTGGCCACGGAATTGTAACATGCTGGAATGATGAAAATGTCTGTAATTGTTTTGTTTTTGTACAAACTGATAGGAACCGCTAATGAATGGGTTTGACAACACCCCCCCCCCCCCCCCGCCGTGTTGTGTATAATTGAGGAGATTGGATTTTATAACATCAACAACAATAAGAACAATAAGAACAACATACATAAATTTGATATAAGCGTCATACACCGGTAGAAGTGGCCAATAAAAGTTTTAAATGGGTGGGTAATAATTTTTCCCCGTAATTATTACATGGATGGGTTGAGACATATTGTCTACGGGTGACAATTAAAAGCCGCGCAGTTACAATTAAATCAGAATGCGCCCAAAGGCTATGTAAATAATTTGATTATTGGTGTGATTATTTGTTTTATATTTTTAAATTCTGTAACGACAGATGTCGGTCTTGATTGGGGTTTTATTATTGTATGTATTAGTTTTATAATTTGCAATCATGTGGTGTTAGAGCAGAAAAGTTCTAGAAGTTGTTGCTGCATGAGACCATGTGGTAAATTAAGTCTAGTTGTTTGAATTGTGCTTGGAGTTAAACATGGCTGAATTGAAAGAAAATAAGGGTATTATGTATGGGTGTTTGGAGGCTGGTGGACTATTTGTTTATTTTTATTTTTGTGTTGCTGTAGGGTACGGTTAAGTGGTGAAAAGATGATTGAAAAGGCAGTGTCAAGTCTAGCGTTCTGTTGGTGACAATAGGGTCGCGCCAGATGGGCGTTGAAGTCATGGTTGACTTATTTTTGAGGTTCTTAAGAGGTCGTGTTTCATTTGAAGAACGCATTCTCTAACCTCGTGGGGTAGTACAGGACGGAACCTGTATTTTGTTTGTCATTGAACTGTTAGCGACTTGCCAGTTGAGAATTGATTTATACAGAGCACATTAAGAAGGAAGAAAGAAATCGTCTACACGCATCTTCATGATCATATATGGTTCAGCGAGGTTTTCATCATGCATAGTTTGACTTGTCTGCATGAATGGAATGGTGTCAATTTGGAAAACTGTGAAGGACAATTCAAAGCACGTGTTAGTTATTTAGCAGCATGAAGAAATTGTAGTGCACACCACAATTATAGTTGAATCGTGATGTAATAGTGTTCCAAACTTTAGCGTTTGGGGATAGGTTTTCTTAGGGATTTAGGTAACAACTGGTGTGGAATTTGTAGTGAATTAACAGTGAAAGAAACAAATAGGATCGTCTGGCACAGACTGAGTTGAAAAATATTTGGGCATTGAAGTCATGGTTGACTTGTTGGAGGTTAGTAAGAGAAGGTGTCTCTGAAGAACGCTAACCTCGTGATGTGTACAGGTGTACCAAGGTCTATTAGGAGAACGTGTGTCCTGGTGGAAACGCAATCTCCAGACCAGAGTTTTAATGTAAAGAGGAATGGTTCTGGTTGCATTTGATGTCTGTTGTTAGAGACCTATGCTTAGACAAGTCAATTTCGAGGAAGTCGTGAGGGAGTTTGAACCCGACTAAGTGGTTGAAACATTATTTCATCTTGGATTCAACTTGTTTAGATTTGGATAGTTTATGTTGTTGTATATAATCATATTGGTAATCGTTTATCGGGTGTGGGGTTAAATTTAGAAAAAAAAAAAAAAAAAAAAAAATACTTCAAATTGTGATTTAGATCACAGAAATGTGACGTTTGTGTCACTCGGGACGAGTGATCTTTTAAAGGCGGGGGTAATGTCATAAATTTGGAGTAAGTGTTAGTGAATTTGAACCATGCTTGGGTCGTTAGTAGTGATTTTGGGTACAAGCCGAATGACTGTCCCTGTGGTAACATAGTCCATATTAAAATTCAGTGGTGTATACAAGTAGTGTGATTGGAAAGGCAGCATTTATGGTTGGAAATCAGTAAATTATAGAATGGAATCAATAAGTTGGAACTTGGTAGGTACCGTTTATGTGGCCATAGTGGAAAATTGGCGTATGTATATGAGTGTGATACGCCGGAAATTCTGTGGATGGACTGGCCTAGGGTCGCGCAGTTAAATATTTCCCAGTTAGTAAGGGAATACTGGTGTAATTTCTATGGCATGACAAGCTATCGGTACGGAAAACGGATGATAATGAAGAAAAACCATGTAAAGGTGCAGTTAATGGACGTTTGGGCAAGTTGTCTCCTCTGGGTCGCCCATTGATTACAGCAAAGATTAATAATTATAGCAGACACGTCTTTCTTTCCATTTTACAACTCAAGTTGTATGGAAGTCTTTGGAAATTTGGGGAAAACATATGACTTCCAGCGTGACTCGCGCCAGGGTTTTGACACCGCTCGGTCAAGTGAATACCCCTGTGCTTGTAACAAGAAAAAATTCTGGTGACAGCGTTTTGGGATATGTGTGAATAGTTCTGTCATGGTTTGCAATTTATTCAGAGTTATTATGTGTGAAACTGACTATTGCTTCGCATTTGGAAAGAAAGAGGAAAGAAATATTATGGCTAGTGCGACTTTAACTTCGTTTATTGAGATTTCGCGACATTTGGTCTGCGAGAGTAGATATATGCATTTGCTGCTGAGAAGGATTTTTAAGAGGAGTCCTATGTTCAAGCAGGATGGAGTGTTTTATCCGGGATATAATACAGCGATGGCAAGAATTGTATTGGTGTAGGTCGCGCAGATTGCGAGATCTAAGTCAGTTGGAGGTAAAACCGTGAGACAGTGCACACGCGGTTTCCATTTCTCCTCGACACGTGGGGGTTAAAACAGGGCCAAGTGATACTTTTGGTTCTTTTTTAATAGGCTGGAATTGCTAAAATGTGGACGACAATCATTGGCCACGGAATTGTAACATGCTGGAATGATGAAAATGTCTGTAATTGTTTTGTTTTTGTACAAACTGATAGGAACCGCTAATGAATGGGTTTGACAACACCCCCCCCCCCCCCCGCCGTGTTGTGTATAATTGAGGAGATTGGATTTTATAACATCAACAACAATAAGAACAATAAGAACAACATACATAAATTTGATATAAGCGTCATACACCGGTAGAAGTGGCCAATAAAAGTTTTAAATGGGTGGGTAATAATTTTTCCCCGTAATTATTACATGGATGGGTTGAGACATATTGTCTACGGGTGACAATTAAAAGCCGCGCAGTTACAATTAAATCAGAATGCGCCCAAAGGCTATGTAAATAATTTGATTATTGGTGTGATTATTTGTTTTATATTTTTAAATTCTGTAACGACAGATGTCGGTCTTGATTGGGGTTTTATTATTGTATGTATTAGTTTTATAATTTGCAATCATGTGGTGTTAGAGCAGAAAAGTTCTAGAAGTTGTTGCTGCATGAGACCATGTGGTAAATTAAGTCTAGTTGTTTGAATTGTGCTTGGAGTTAAACATGGCTGAATTGAAAGAAAATAAGGGTATTATGTATGGGTGTTTGGAGGCTGGTGGACTATTTGTTTATTTTTATTTTTGTGTTGCTGTAGGGTACGGTTAAGTGGTGAAAAGATGATTGAAAAGGCAGTGTCAAGTCTAGCGTTCTGTTGGTGACAATAGGGTCGCGCCAGATGGGCGTTGAAGTCATGGTTGACTTATT
This sequence comes from Unio delphinus, assembly GCA_029339505.1. NCBI lineage: Eukaryota > Metazoa > Mollusca > Bivalvia > Unionida > Unionidae > Unio > Unio delphinus. The sequence goes on along the minus strand of JAQISU010000712.1, from coordinate 2,974 downwards.
TTTGAGGTTCTTAAGAGGTCGTGTTTCATTTGAAGAACGCATTCTCTAACCTCGTGGGGTAGTACAGGACGGAACCTGTATTTTGTTTGTCATTGAACTGTTAGCGACTTGCCAGTTGAGAATTGATTTATACAGAGCACATTAAGAAGGAAGAAAGAAATCGTCTACACGCATCTTCATGATCATATATGGTTCAGCGAGGTTTTCATCATGCATAGTTTGACTTGTCTGCATGAATGGAATGGTGTCAATTTGGAAAACTGTGAAGGACAATTCAAAGCACGTGTTAGTTATTTAGCAGCATGAAGAAATTGTAGTGCACACCACAATTATAGTTGAATCGTGATGTAATAGTGTTCCAAACTTTAGCGTTTGGGGATAGGTTTTCTTAGGGATTTAGGTAACAACTGGTGTGGAATTTGTAGTGAATTAACAGTGAAAGAAACAAATAGGATCGTCTGGCACAGACTGAGTTGAAAAATATTTGGGCATTGAAGTCATGGTTGACTTGTTGGAGGTTAGTAAGAGAAGGTGTCTCTGAAGAACGCTAACCTCGTGATGTGTACAGGTGTACCAAGGTCTATTAGGAGAACGTGTGTCCTGGTGGAAACGCAATCTCCAGACCAGAGTTTTAATGTAAAGAGGAATGGTTCTGGTTGCATTTGATGTCTGTTGTTAGAGACCTATGCTTAGACAAGTCAATTTCGAGGAAGTCGTGAGGGAGTTTGAACCCGACTAAGTGGTTGAAACATTATTTCATCTTGGATTCAACTTGTTTAGATTTGGATAGTTTATGTTGTTGTATATAATCATATTGGTAATCGTTTATCGGGTGTGGGGTTAAATTTAGAAAAAAAAAAAAAAAAAAAAAAATACTTCAAATTGTGATTTAGATCACAGAAATGTGACGTTTGTGTCACTCGGGACGAGTGATCTTTTAAAGGCGGGGGTAATGTCATAAATTTGGAGTAAGTGTTAGTGAATTTGAACCATGCTTGGGTCGTTAGTAGTGATTTTGGGTACAAGCCGAATGACTGTCCCTGTGGTAACATAGTCCATATTAAAATTCAGTGGTGTATACAAGTAGTGTGATTGGAAAGGCAGCATTTATGGTTGGAAATCAGTAAATTATAGAATGGAATCAATAAGTTGGAACTTGGTAGGTACCGTTTATGTGGCCATAGTGGAAAATTGGCGTATGTATATGAGTGTGATACGCCGGAAATTCTGTGGATGGACTGGCCTAGGGTCGCGCAGTTAAATATTTCCCAGTTAGTAAGGGAATACTGGTGTAATTTCTATGGCATGACAAGCTATCGGTACGGAAAACGGATGATAATGAAGAAAAACCATGTAAAGGTGCAGTTAATGGACGTTTGGGCAAGTTGTCTCCTCTGGGTCGCCCATTGATTACAGCAAAGATTAATAATTATAGCAGACACGTCTTTCTTTCCATTTTACAACTCAAGTTGTATGGAAGTCTTTGGAAATTTGGGGAAAACATATGACTTCCAGCGTGACTCGCGCCAGGGTTTTGACACCGCTCGGTCAAGTGAATACCCCTGTGCTTGTAACAAGAAAAAATTCTGGTGACAGCGTTTTGGGATATGTGTGAATAGTTCTGTCATGGTTTGCAATTTATTCAGAGTTATTATGTGTGAAACTGACTATTGCTTCGCATTTGGAAAGAAAGAGGAAAGAAATATTATGGCTAGTGCGACTTTAACTTCGTTTATTGAGATTTCGCGACATTTGGTCTGCGAGAGTAGATATATGCATTTGCTGCTGAGAAGGATTTTTAAGAGGAGTCCTATGTTCAAGCAGGATGGAGTGTTTTATCCGGGATATAATACAGCGATGGCAAGAATTGTATTGGTGTAGGTCGCGCAGATTGCGAGATCTAAGTCAGTTGGAGGTAAAACCGTGAGACAGTGCACACGCGGTTTCCATTTCTCCTCGACACGTGGGGGTTAAAACAGGGCCAAGTGATACTTTTGGTTCTTTTTTAATAGGCTGGAATTGCTAAAATGTGGACGACAATCATTGGCCACGGAATTGTAACATGCTGGAATGATGAAAATGTCTGTAATTGTTTTGTTTTTGTACAAACTGATAGGAACCGCTAATGAATGGGTTTGACAACACCCCCCCCCCCCCGCCGTGTTGTGTATAATTGAGGAGATTGGATTTTATAACATCAACAACAATAAGAACAATAAGAACAACATACATAAATTTGATATAAGCGTCATACACCGGTAGAAGTGGCCAATAAAAGTTTTAAATGGGTGGGTAATAATTTTTCCCCGTAATTATTACATGGATGGGTTGAGACATATTGTCTACGGGTGACAATTAAAAGCCGCGCAGTTACAATTAAATCAGAATGCGCCCAAAGGCTATGTAAATAATTTGATTATTGGTGTGATTATTTGTTTTATATTTTTAAATTCTGTAACGACAGATGTCGGTCTTGATTGGGGTTTTATTATTGTATGTATTAGTTTTATAATTTGCAATCATGTGGTGTTAGAGCAGAAAAGTTCTAGAAGTTGTTGCTGCATGAGACCATGTGGTAAATTAAGTCTAGTTGTTTGAATTGTGCTTGGAGTTAAACATGGCTGAATTGAAAGAAAATAAGGGTATTATGTATGGGTGTTTGGAGGCTGGTGGACTATTTGTTTATTTTTATTTTTGTGTTGCTGTAGGGTACGGTTAAGTGGTGAAAAGATGATTGAAAAGGCAGTGTCAAGTCTAGCGTTCTGTTGGTGACAATAGGGTCGCGCCAGATGGGCGTTGAAGTCATGGTTGACTTATTTTTGAGGTTCTTAAGAGGTCGTGTTTCATTTGAAGAACGCATTCTCTAACCTCGTGGGGTAGTACAGGACGGAACCTGTATTTTGTTTGTCATTGAACTGTTAGCGACTTGCCAGTTGAGAATTGATTTATACAGAGCACATTAAGAAGGAAGAAA
>JAQISU010000711.1:0-59808 GCA_029339505.1 Unio delphinus | reverse complement strand
CCTGGTCATCGGCGCGACGGGCCGACACGGCGGCACCGGACGGATCGTGGTGGAACGCCTGCTGAGTCTTGGCGCCCGGTGCGCGCGTTGGTGCGCACCGACGACGAGCGCGCCGGGGCACTGCGGCGCCTCGGGGCGGCGACCGTGGTCGGCGATCTGCACGATCGGGCGTCGCTGGTCACAGCCGCACAGGATGTCAGCGCGGTGTACTTCACCTATCCCGTTGCGGCAGGCGTTGTTTCGGCCGCAGCGAATCTCGCGTCGGTTCTGGTTGAGGTGAACCCGAGGCCGCACCTGGTGGTGATGTCGATGGCGGTGTCCTCGGTGGATAGCCCCAGCAAGTTGGGTCAGGGCCAAGCGGTCGCCGAGGAAGTCTTCACCTGGGCGGGCCTGAACCCCACCGTGTTGCGGTTCGGCGGCCTGTTCCACGAGAACGTCTTGCTGCTGCACGGCGCCACGATTCGCGAGAACGGCTTGATTACCAACAGCTTCGGCGAGGGTCCGGCCCCGTGGATCGGCGGTGACGACGCGGCGGAGATCGCCGTCGCACACCTCTTGGAACCGGCGCCGGAGTCTGCCCGGATCAGTTATCCGCCTCCGACCGAGGTGATCGATCACGCGGAGGTGGCCCGCATCGTCTCGACCGAGACCGGTCGGCCCATTCGCTTCCAGCCCATCTCCGCGGCGGCATGGCGCAGCGAATTGGAGTCCGCCGCCGAAGCGGAGCCCACCTCCCCGATCAATGCTGCTATGGCACAACACATCTCGACTGTCGGCGGCGCCCTGTCACAACGAACCGAACCACTGATCGCGGCGGATCCCGACGCGCTCGCCGCGATACTGAACCGCCCGCCGACCCGCCTTGTCGACTTCATCCGTCGCAATCTGCCGGACTTCGAGCCCGCGACCACTCGGGTGTGACACCAATCCGTAAGGAGCGCAATGCCATGTCTTCCGTTCTGATCACCGGCGCCAGCCGCGGCATCGGCCGCGCCATCGCCGCCGAGTTCGTCCGCCGCGGCCATCGGGTGGTGGCGACCGCGCGCGATCCGGGCACGCTGACCGACCTCGATGTCGCTCAACGCCTTGCCCTCGACGTCACCGACGACGCCAGCGTGCGGGCAGCCGTCGCCGCCGCGGGCGACATCGACATCGTGATCGCCAACGCCGGAGTGATCTTTTACGCCGCCGTCGAGGCCATTCCGCTGCCGGAGCTGGATCGCCTGCTGAAGCTCAACACCATTGGCGCCATCCGGGTGGCCCAGGCAGTGCTGCCGCAGATGCGCGCCCGCGGCGACGGGAAGTTGCTGTTCATGTCCAGCGTGATGGGGCGGATCGTGCGGCCACCGGGTGCGGCCTACGCCGCGACGAAGTGGGCGCTGGAGGCGATCGTCGAGGCGCTGGCCGTCGAGGTCGAGCCGTTCGGCATCCAGGCCGCGCTGCTGGAACCCGGCGCGGTGAGCTCCGGTGCCCTCGACAACGTGACCACCTACACGCTGCCCGACGATCCCTACGCGGCGATCCTGACCGGCGGCGGGCCGCGGGCCGGGATGATCACTCCCGAGCAGGTCGCCACCGAAGTGGCCGATGCCGCCGAAATGCCCCGGCTGCCGCTGCGCATTCCGATTGGCGATGCCGCCCGAGCGCTGATGGCCGCCCGCAAGGCGGCGCCCGACGACGTGCCGTTCGGCACCGTGCAGGCCGCCAGCTAGGCGTGCGGGGCGGCGCACCCCGCCCGCAACCGTGAAGATTGACCACCGGGGTGTGAAAAATCCGTTAAGAACGTGGCAGGACGGCGTTTCAGACCCCAACTTGGAAGAATGACGCAGTTCGAGCTGCTTCCGTTGCTTCGGAACGGACTGAGCCCGCACCTCGATCGCGCCATCTGGCCGTTGAGCGCCTCGGTCGACGACCTGGGCCGGCTGTGCGTCGGCGGGGTGCCCGTCACCGAGATCGCCGCCGACTACGGCACGCCCGCCTACGTGGTGGACGAGCTGGATTTTCGGGCCCGGATCCGGACCTATCGGGCGGCACTTCCCGGAGCTGAGCTGGTCTACGCCGGCAAGGCGCTGCTGAGCAGCGCGGTGGCCGACTGGGCGGACACCGAAGGTGCCGGCTTGAACGTCTGCTCGCCCGGCGAACTGGCCACCGTATTGACCGCCGGGGTGCCGCCGTCGCAGGTCGTGCTGCACGGCAATGCCATGACCGGCGGCGAACTGCACGACGCAGTCGACGCCGGGGTGGGCCGCATCGTCGTCGATTCCCCCAACACGATCGCGCTGCTGGCCGCGCAGGTACGTCGCCGCCAGAACGTGCTGATCCGGGTGATTCCCGACATCGAAGCCCCTGGCCGGCGCGAGGGCGGGCTCGGCTTCACCCTGGCGGACGGCCGCGCCGCGCGCGCGGTCAAGCGCATCCTGGATCAGCCGTGGTTGAACCTGGTCGGGCTGCACTGCCACCTCGGGTCGCGGATCACCGATCCCGGGCGCTTCGGGGCGCCGATCCGGCAATTGGTGGCCCTGATGGCCGAGGTGCGCGATCGCCACGGCGTCGTGCTGAGCCAGCTCGACCTGGGCGGCGGCCACGGGGTGCCCTATGTGTGCGGCGACCCGGAACTCAGCCCGCAGGCGCTCGCCGGGGTCGTCGATTCCAGGCTTCGCTCCGCGTGTGCCGACCACGGCTATCCCCGCCCGCAGATCGTGATCGAGCCCGGCCGGGCGATCGCCGCGCGCGCGGGAATAACGCTGTACCGGGTGGTCGACGTCAAGCATCGGCCCGGCGGGCGCACCTTCGTCGTCGTGGACGGCGGCATGGTCGACAATCCGCACGAGGGGCTCCGCGGCGTGAAATACACAGCGGCACTGGCCAACCGGCACGTACCCAGCACGACGGCACCCGTCACGATTGTGGGCCGGCAATGCGAAGCCGGGGAGGAGATCGCCCGCGACGTCGAGCTGTCCGTCGACATCCAACCCGGCGATCTGCTGGCGCTGGCTTGCACTGGCGCCTACCACTATTCGATGGGATCGGCCTGCAACTTGGTCGGCCGTCCGCCACTGATCGCCGTCGCCGACGGCCGGGCTCGCCCGCTGGTACGCCGAGAAACCGTCGCTGACCTGCTCGCTCGTGACTGTGATTGGTCTCACCGGGCGCATCGCCCCAGTTCCGTCACAATGGTTATCAACAAGGCGAGGGGGGCATAGGTATGGCTGACGTGGCTGCCAACCCGCACGCCGACCATTGGCCTCCCAGCGCGCCGCCTCGCGTCGAAAACCGCCGGACCACGCCGCGTGCACAGATCCTGTCCGTGGCGGCATGGTTGCCGGCCACGATCGTCTACGCCGTCATGTTGCTCGGGGTGTCTTTCCTGCTGACGGTGCTCGGTCCGCATGCGCACAACGTCGCCGTGCGGGAGATGAGCACCAACTTGCACAATTTGTCCCACGGCCACGTCGTCACGCTGGTCGGGAGCGCGTTCATCAGCGACGGCGGCAACGTGCTGTTTTGGCTACCCGGGTTGGTGTGCTTGCTGGCTCTAGGCGAATTGATTTGGCGCAGTAAGGGTTTGGTCGTCGCGTTCACGCTTGGCCATATCGGTGCCACGTTGGTCGTCGCGGCTTGGCTGACCACCGCGCTGAAGGCAGGGTGGCTACCGACGTCGCTGGCACGCGCTACCGATGTGGGGATGAGCTACGGCGCGGTGTGTGTGCTGGGGGCGCTGACGGCGTCGATACCGTCGCGATGGCGACCGATCTGGATCGGCTGGTGGCTTGGCAATGCCGTCGCCGCAGCGTTGAGCGCGGACTTCACCGCGGTCGGTCACGTCGTTGCGCTGCTGCTCGGGATTGCGTTGTCCTTCCGGCTGCGCTCGATCTTGCACTGGACGCTGATCCACTCGGCCCTGCTGGTCGTCGGCTCCGCCTTCGGGTACATGGTGCTGTGCGGACCGGCCGGCCCGGCACCGACTGCCGGCGCGGCAGGTGCACTGATCGCGCTCGTCGCGGCCTGGATATTGCGGTCACGCGACAACGCACCCCAAACATTGACGGGCCGGCCGGGCTTTGTGCCGCAGCCGGCACAGTCGTAGCCATTCGGCCGCGAACTCATACGGAATTCCCACGAATTCGGTGCCGCCATTTCCGTCGGCGTTTTCGGTCGCCGCCGAGAGCTCACGACGAGGCGTACGTTATCTGATCAAAAAGTGCTGTGCAACAACACTTTTCACGGCGGGCGTAGAGTCGAGTGCATGAACTTGGTCGAGTCGATTCAACGCGGCATCAACTGGCTGGCGACCCCGCACTACCTCGAGCCTCGCCTGGAGATGGAAACCCGGCCGATCGGCCAGACCCCGCTGGAAATGGAGATCGTCTACTGCGCGTTCGCCGGCGGCGGCGCAACGCTGAAGTTCCCGGTGACGATGCTGATCCTGCCGGCAGGTGCCTCGCCCGTCAGGAACTAGCCCGCGCAGACGTAGGGAGTGCAGTCGATCGTCAGGGGGATGTCGCATCCCGCGGTCGCGGTGGCGGTCGCGGCGAGGATCGCGACGATCAGGAGTTTGCTCTTCAAACCGGACATGACTACTACTTCGTTCCTTCCTGGCCCCCGGTTCGACCGCAGTAACTCCCCCAAACGCAACGCTGCTTGATTTGATATCAGACTGCCAGAATAGGCTACGCACGCCGTCGCCAATTGCAGAAATTAATCGCGGTCCTGGTGTGCGCCTGGCGAAAACCCTGATTCAATCCGACTTGTTTTTCCTGGTCAGATCGGTATCTCGACTCGGCTGCACTCGTTTCGGCTCCCCGGGCATTTTCGGGTAATTCGGCGGATAGGGCATATCTCCCAGGCCGCGCTCTTCGTCGGCCTCGACCATCTCCAGCAATGGCGTCAGCGATTGGGCCACCTCGTCCATGCCGGCCCATGGGTCGTCGCGGCCGCGCAGCAGGTCCGGCACGGTCGCCATCGTGTAATCGTCGGGCTCCGCGCCGGCCAATTCGTCCCAGGTCAACGGCATCGACACGGTCGCGATCGGCGTCCGTCGCACCGAATACGGCGAGGCCATGGTGCGGTCCCGGGCGTTCTGGTTGAAGTCGATGAAGATGCGCTCGCCGCGTTCCTCCTTCCACCACGACGTGGTCACCGCCTCCGGCACCCGGCGTTCGACCTCCCGCGCCAGCGCGATACCCGCCCGGCGTACCTCGATGAAGTCCCAGTCGGTGGCGATCCGGAGAAAGACGTGGATCCCGCGCCCTCCGGATGTCTTGGGGTAGCCGACGAGTCCGAGCTCGTCGAGCAACGGCCGAAGGACGTCCCACCGCGACCGACCGTGCCTGCTCGAAACCGACGCCGGGCTGGGGATCGAGATCGATGCGCAGCTCGTCGGGGTGTTCGGTGTCGGGGCAGCGCACCTGCCACGGATGCAGCGTGACGGTGCCCATCTGCGCCGCCCACACGATCGCCGCCGGATGCGTCACCATCAGCGCGTCAGCGGTTCGTCCCGACGGGAAGGTGACCCGGCAGGTCTCCAGGTAGTCGGGATGATGCTGCGGTATCCGCTTTTGGTAGATCTCCTCGCCGTCGATGCCGTCCGGAAAGCGCTGTAGGTGGGTCGGGCGGTCGCGCAGCGATGCGAGCATCGGACCGCCTGCCACGGCTCGGTAGTACTCGACGAGTCGCCGCTTGGTGCCGTCGGATCCGAGTTCCGGGAAGTACACCTTGTCCGGGTTGGAGAGTCGCACCGAGATGCCGTCGACGTCGATCTCTTCGGATGGCGCAGCCATCTCTCGATTCCAGCACGCCGCGCGTCAGAATGAACCAATGGACTTGCCCGTGATGCCGCCGGTTTCGCCGATGCTGGCCAAGTCGGTCAAAGCGATTCCCCCGGATGCCTCGTATGAGCCCAAATGGGATGGCTTCCGGTCCATCTGTTTCCGGGACGGCGATCAGGTCGAGCTGGGCAGTCGCAACGAGCGCCCGATGACCCGCTACTTCCCCGAGCTGATCGCCGCGGCCCAGGCCGAGCTGCCGCAGCGGTGTGTGATCGACGGCGAGATCGTGATCGCCACCGACCACGGTTTGGACTTCGAGGCACTGCAGCAGCGCATTCACCCGGCCGATTCGCGGGTGCGGATGCTCGCCGAGCACACGCCGGCGTCGTTCATCGCGTTCGACCTGCTGGCCCTCGGCGACGAGGATTTCACCTCGCGCCCGTTCAGCGAGCGCCGTGCCGCCCTCGTCGACGTGCTGTCCGATTCCGGGCCGTCCTTTCATGTCACACCGGCAACCACGGATTCAGAGACGGCGCAGCTCTGGTTCGACGAGTTCGAGGGGGCCGGTCTCGACGGCGTCATCGCGAAACCACTGGCCATCACCTATCAGCCGGACAAGCGCGTGATGTTCAAGATCAAGCACGAGCGCACTGCCGACTGCGTGGTGGCCGGGTACCGGGTGCACAAGTCGGGCGGCGACGCGATCGGGTCGCTACTGCTCGGGCTGTACCAAGATGGCGGCCAGCTGGCGTCGGTCGGCGTGATCGGCGCGTTTCCGATGGCCGAGCGGCGGCGGCTTTTCACCGAATTGCAGTCACTGGTAACCACTTTCGATGGCCATCCGTGGAACTGGGCCGCCCACGAAGCCGGCGAGCGTACCCCGCGCAAGAACGAAACGTCCCGGTGGAACGCCGGCAAGGACCTGTCCTTCGTTCCGCTGCGACCCGAGCGGGTGGTCGAGGTCCGGTACGACCACATGGAAGGCCGACGGTTCCGCCACACCGCACAGTTCAGCCGATGGCGCGCCGATCGCGACCCGCGCTCGTGCACCTACGAACAGCTGGAACAGCCAGTTACTTTCAGCCTGAGCGATATCGTTCCCGGCCTCGGCTGAAAGCGCAGCGGCCGCAACGAGGCGGCGTTGCGCGCACGTTAGCCGAAAGTTCCGTTGCGGGACGGGCGCCGGAAGCGGATCCTTAGTGTGCAAAACGCATAGGAAACACATAGAGAGAGGGAGCGAATGAACGCTGCGGCGGCCGTGAAGAAGCCCATGGCCATAGGAATCCTGGCGGCTACCGCGCTTTTCGGGGGCGCACTGCCGGTCGCGCATGCGACGACGGCCGACTTCCTCAACCAGGTGCGGGCTGCCGGGATCGGGGTCGGCGCACCGGATGGCGCCCTGATCGAGGATGCCAAGGAAGTGTGCGCGATGCTCGACTACCAAGAGGCGGCGTACCAGTACCTCAATCAGCACTCAGGTCTCGACCGGAATCAGTCCGCGCTGTTCATCACCTCATCGGTCACCAACTTCTGCCCGCAGTACGCCCCCCGAATGGGCTTGCCGAGCAGCTGAAACCTCGGTTGTGCCACGGAGCTAGACCGCGACGGTCAGCTCCGATAGCCCCCGCAGGGTGACGTTCGCCTTGTACAGCGGTTCGCTGTCCAGCCGGGCATCCGGAAAACGCGCCGCCGCCTCCGACAGCGCGATGCCGGCTTCCATCCGCGCCAGCGGCGCGCCCAGACAGTAGTGCAGTCCGCGTCCAAAACCCAAGTGCCGCAATGTTCCCCGATCGGGATCGAAGGTATCGGGCCGGTCGAATTCGGCCGGGTCCCGGTGTGCCGCGGCGAGCAGCAACATCATCACATCACCCTCGGGCACCTCGACTTGCCCAATCTTCATGTCTTCGAGGGCAATTCGTCCCACCATCTGCACGGGCGGGTCGTAACGCAGGGTCTCTTCGATGACCGACGAGACACGGGTCGCGTCGGCGCGCAACGCCGCCCATTGCGACGGCTCGCGCAGCATCGCCAGGACCGCATTGCCGATCAGGTTGACCGTGGTCTCGTGACCGGCGACCAGCAACAGCAGGCAGGTCGAGACGATCTCCTCTTCGGTCAGCTGATCACCGGACTCCTCCACCGCGACCAGACCCGACATCAAATCCTCGCCGGGCCGTGAGCGCCGCCGGTCGATCAGGCCGTGCAGATACTCGCGCAGCCACGTTCCCGCGTCGAGGCGCTCCTGCAGACCGTCCGAGGCCGAACCGGTGAACGTGACGAACGGATCCAGTGCTTGCGCAAGCAATCCCGAGGCGTGGCTGAACTGCGGCTCGTCTTCCAGCGGCACACCGAGCAGCCGGCAGATGACCGCCACCGGAAGCGGGTACGCGAAATCTTCGACGACGTCAAAGCTGCCTTTCTCGGCGATCGTGTCGAGCAATCCGCCCACCAGGACGCTGATGTCGGGCCGTAGCGCATTGACCATTTTCGGCGCGAACGCCTTGCTGACCAGCTTGCGCAGCCGCGTGTGATCGGGGGGATCGAGGAACAGAAATCCTGGCGGGGGTTGCGCGGGCGGCGGTGCGCCGGATTCGATGAGCTCGCGGATCTGCGCCTCCACTTGCTCTTGAGCGCGCGCCGATTTCATCCGGTCACTGCTCGACGCCGGGTGCCGCAGGACGTCGTCGCAGTCCCGGTAGCTGGAGAAGACGGCGAGGTGCGCCTCGGACAGCAGAATCGGTCCACGCTCGCGAAACTGTGCGCTCAGCCGATACGGATCGGCACGGTTCGCCGGGTCGAGAAATCCGAACAACAACTTTTGCGATTCGGCTTGGTCGTCCGGCTCGGCATGCGGCTGAATCGGTGCAGTCGTCATGGACACATTGTGCATGTCGCAGCTTAAGCGTCCTTGAGAACGGGGTGACCGCGCGCCGTTCAGCAACTAGCATTGCGCCATGAAGATGCCCCGCACATGCGGGTTGGGTCTGGTCGCTGTCGTTCTGGCTACCCTGGCCAATGTGGCCATGGCTGCTCCCGGCTATGCATGCGCGTGCGGCGCGATCGTCCCTCCCGTCGGCGGCCAGGCCGCCATGAACCACGAAGTGGCGCTGCTGCATTGGAACGGATCGAGCGAGACCGTCGTCATGCAGCTCGCCCTGAACGCCGACACGAACAACGTTGCCCTGGTGGTGCCCACCCCGACCCCGGCGACCGTGACCGAGGGCGACAAGGCGACCTTCGCCGAGCTGGACACGCTCACCGCGCCGCGGGTCCAGCAGCGCCGGCACTGGGTGCTGGGGCAGGTCGGCTCGAGTGCCCCCGCGCCGCTCGAGGCCGCGGCTCCCCGGGGCCCCACGGTGGTCAATCAGGTGCATCTCGGGCCGCTGGAGGCCACCACGCTGGCCGGCGGTGATCTGATTGGATTGCAAAAGTGGTTGGACGACAACGGTTATGCCATCCGCCCGGCCGTGTCGGACGCGCTGGGCCCCTATGTGCGCGACGGGTGGTCGTTCGTCGCGATCCGGCTGACCAGTTCCGACCCCATCGTGGGCGGACTCAACCCGGTGCGGATGACCTTCCCGTCGACGCAATTGGTCTATCCCATGCGACTTTCGGTCGCGGCCACGAGCCCCCAGCAGGTGACGATCTTTACGCTGTCCGACCATCGACAGCAGCGCACCGACGCCGACGCCGCGGCGCAGGCCGGCCAGTCCGTCCAAGTGCAGTTCGCGGGCAACGTCTCCGCCGAGGTACGCGACCCGCTGCTGCGCGAATTGGCGGCGGATCACGGCGGCTACCTGACCAAGCTTCAGGTGAATATCCCGAAACCGGCGCAGATCTCGTCGGATTTCACCTTCGCCAACGCGGCCAGCGATGACGCCTACCGGCAGGTGATCTACGTCGACCACAACGCCGTCATCCCGATCGAGCTGGTCGTGTTCGCCGTATTCCTGTTCGTCGTGATCGCGGTGGCGGTGCCGGTCGTCATCTTCGCGATCCGCAGGCGCCGGCGGCGCGCTAACACCCTTCGGTGAGGCCTGTCAGCTCCGGGTGCGCCATCAATAGATCGAGGTAAGGTCGTTGTCCCTTAAGTAGTTTGGCGCGCGCCCGCGCCACCGGGAACCACTCGACCCGGTCGACTTCGGGAAATTCACGCATGTTGCCCGAGCCCCTCGGCCACTCCAACTCGAAAGTGTTGCTGCGCGCGTCCGTGACGTCGAGGTCGCCCCGGACGGCGAAGGCGGTCACCACCTTGCCGCCGGGTTGTTTGAGCGCGCCAAGGTCGAGGCGCGGTCCGGCCGGCACCGGCAGCCCCAGCTCCTCGGAAAACTCACGCCGCGCCGCGTCCCAGGGATCCTCGTCGTCGGTGTACTCGCCCTTGGGAATCGACCACGCGCCGTCATCCTTACGAGCCCAGAACGGGCCGCCCGGATGCGCGAGCAAGGCTTCGACGACACCGTCGCGGATGCGGTACAACAGCACCCCCGCACTGAGTTTCGGCACCCGGCTCAGACCCCGACGGCGCGTTCCAGGTCTTTGAGCGATGTCTCCAAATGCGCGAGCAGGCGCTGCAGGTGCGGGACGCTGCGCCGGCATCCGACCAGACCGAAATCGAGCTTGTCGGCATTGCTGACCAGGGTGATGTTCAGCGCCTGGCCGTCGAGAATGGCGGACAACGGATAGCTGCCGTCCAGTCGTGCGCCGCCGTAGTACATCTGCTCGCGGGGTCCCGGAACGTTGGAGATGATGATGTTGAACGGCGGCGCCGTCGACGACACCCATCCGGGAACCGCCGACATCGCCAGCGCGCTCATGTTCACCGCGGACAGCGCCAACGCTTGAGCTCGCGGCAACTGGGAGAACACCGTCTTGTTCTTGTGCATGGACTCGCTCACGGTCTCCAGCCGCTTCGCGGGATCCTCGATGTCGGTGGCCAGGTTGCACAGGATCGCTCCGACCAGATTTCCGCCGGCGTCCGCCTCGTCCTCCCGTCGCAGGCTGACCGGGACCATCGCCAGCAGCGGTGCGTCCGGCAGGGCGTCCTGCTCCAGCAGGTAGTAACGCAGGGCACCCGAACACATCGCCAGCACGGCGTCGTTGAGCGTCACCCCCGCCGCGTTCTTGACATTCTTGATGCGGTCCACCGACCACGACTGCGCGGCGCAGCGGCGGGCGCCGCCGATCTTGACGTTGAGCATGGTGCGCGGGGCGCCGAACGGCAGCGTGAGTTGTTGTTCGAACAGCGCGGCGCGCGCCAGCGACACCGTCGACGGGGCCAGTGCCGCAAGGGATCCCGCCGCATGCTTCAGCGAATTCAGCCGCGACGGCCGCGCCGACTTATCACGTTTCGGTTTGCGCAGGCTCCAGGGTGCCTGGATCTCGGTGTCCTCCGGGTCGTCCGACAGGGCGCGCTGCATCAGCTTCAGGGCCGAGACGCCGTCGATCAGCGAGTGGTGCATCTTGGTGTAGATCGCGAAGCGGCCGTCCTTGAGCCCCTCGATCACGTACGCCTCCCACAGCGGACGGTGCCGATCGAGCAGGGCGCTGTGCAACAACGAGGTCAGCTCCAGCAGATCGCGGACCCGTCCCGGCGAGGGCAGCGCGGAGCGCCGAACGTGATAGTCGATGTCGAGGTCCTTGTCGTAGGACCACCCGAGGTTGGCGATCCCGCCCAAGAAGGTCGCCGGGCGCTTGAGAAATGTCGGCTGGAAATCCTGCTGGACGACCAGGCTGTCGTAGAACTCGCGGACGAACTCCAGACCGGCCCCGTCCGGTGGCTCGTACAACGACAGCCCACCGACATGCATGGGATGCTCACGGGATTCACCCAGCAGAAAGACCGAGTCGGTGGGGCTCATCAATTCCATTGGCCAATTAGACGCCTACTGGCAAGCACCCGCCAGCAATTTCTAGGAAGGGTTGCGCGGCAACAAGATCGACCTTCCTCGGACCGCCGACGGACAGACCGGGCATGATCGTGATGGCTTTTCCCGCACCGGACTGACCGAGAGACCACGAAAGAGACGGGCCCGCGATGGAGCAATTCACACCATCGATCGACTGGAACCACGAACTGGTTGCATCGTCGCGCTGGATTCTCGAGGCCTGGGCGATCAGCGCGATCTGTTTGCTTGTCCTCGGCCTCGCGGCAGTGCGGTTCACCAGGTGGGGCAGCGAGTTCTGGCGCATCACAGGTGGTTACTTCACCGGGCGGCAGAGCGTGGCGGTGTGGGGTCAATTTGCCGTGCTGCTGTTGTCGGTCATGCTGGCAGTGCGGATCAACATCTTGCTCAGCTACTACAGCAACGACCTGTACTCGTCGCTGCAGACCGCCTTCCAGGGTGCCGGCGCGGGCAACGACGCCGTGCGCGACTCCGGCATCCACGGCTTCTGGGTAGCCATCCGCACCTTCTGCCTCATCGCGTCGCTGCACGTGTTGCGGGCGATGGCGGATTTGTACCTGACGCAGCGGTTCCTGATCCGCTGGCGGGTGTGGCTCACCGATCGCCTGACGGTGGACTGGCTCGATCGCCGCGCGTACTACCGCGCTCGTTTCAGTGATGCGACGATCGACAACCCCGACCAACGCATCCAGCACGACATCGACGTCTTCACCGCCGGGATGGGCGGTTCGGCCAACCATCCGAACGGCGGCACGTCGAGCAATTTGCTTTTGGGCGCAGTGCATTCCGTCGTCTCGGTGGTGTCGTTCAGCGTGATTCTGTGGCGGCTTTCCGGCACGCTGCACGTCCTCGGGCTCACCATCCCGAGGGCGCTGTTCTGGGTCGTGTTCGTCCACGTTCTGGTCGCCACGGCGGTCGCGTTCTGGATCGGCCGCCCGTTGATTCGCCTGAGCTTTCGCAACGAACAATTCAACGCCGCCTTCCGCTATGCGCTGGTGCGGCTGCGCGACGCCGCGGAGGCGGTCGGCTTCTATCGCGGTGAGCGGGCCGAGCGCGCCCAGTTGAGCAGCCGGTTCGATACGACGATCGCCAACTACCGAAGCTACGTGCGGCGCACGATCGGCTTCATCGGCTGGAACCTGACGGTGAGTCAGGCGATCACCCCCCTACCGTTCATCGTGCAGGCGCCGCGGCTGTTCGCCGGCAGCATCAAGCTCGGCGGGGTGACGCAGTCGGCCAGCGCCTTCAGTCATATCGAGGATTCACTGTCGTTCTTCCGCAACGCCTACGACCGCTTCGCCAGCTACCGGGCCGCGATACTGCGCCTCAACGGGCTGGTGCAGGCCAACGCCGAAGCGCGGACGCTACCCGAGCTGACCACCGCGGCCAGCGCCGACGGCTCCGTCGAGCTGTCCGAGGTCGAGGTGCGTACCCCGTCCGGGATGCGGATGATCGAGCCGCTCGATTTGCGGTTGAGGCCGGGCGACGCGCTGGTCGTCACCGGCAGGTCGGGTAGCGGAAAAACCACGCTGTTGCGCACCCTGGCGCAATTGTGGCCGTATGCCTCGGGCACGCTGCGCCGCCCGGACGGCCCCAACCAGGTGATGTTCCTGTCCCAACTGCCCTACGTCCCGCTCGGCAATCTGCGCGCCGTGGTGTCGTATCCGGCCCTAGCCGGCGAGATCGACGACGCCACCTTGCAGCAGGCGCTGATCAAGGCCGCGCTGCCCAACCTGACCACCCGACTCGACGAGGAACGTGACTGGGCCAAGGTCCTCTCACCCGGGGAGCAGCAACGCGTCGCGTTCGCCCGGCTGTTGGCGATCAAACCCAAGGCCGTCTTCCTCGACGAGGCTACGTCCGCGGTCGACGAAGCTCTGGAGTTCCTGCTGTACAACCTGCTACGGACCGAGTTGCCGGACTGCATCGTGGTCAGCGTCAGCCACCGCAGCACCGTCGAGCAGCATCACCATCAGGAATTGGCGTTGCTCGGCGACGGACCGTGGTACCTGCGGGACATCCCCGAGCCGATCGCCTCGAATTGACCTGATTCAGTCCGCCGCGATGGACCAGGTCGAAGTGGCGATCAGGTCTCCGCGGTCCAGCGCTGCGGCGCGATGCTCGTGCACCTTGAGGTAGTCCGGGTCCGTGACCATGTCGATGAAGGCCTGCGGCGACGGGTACTCGACGATGATAATCGCGTCCCACCAAGGCTTTTCACCCTCTCCGATCACCGCCGACGGCGCTCCTCCCGTGTAGCGGACGACGGCCCCGGCGCGCTCGAGATGCCGGACGACTCCCGCGCCATATTGCAGGTAGCGCTCCACGCCGCCCTCGGGCTTGAACTTCAATAGGTTGATCATCACCACCGGCGCGTCAGCCGGGCGCGCGGCCAGCGCCGCGAATTGCTCGGGAGTGGGTTCCAGTCCGCTCATGTGAGTCCCCTGCCGTCGTGTCGTTACACGTTCACATCCGAGACGAAAGTACCCCGACGCCCTCACCATGCAGCCGCGACAGCGCCCACGGTCTACCCGCGAGCACCGATGCGAGGTGAGCGGCTTGCCCACTGACCGCGGGCCCGTCGGCGTGACGAGCCCAATTCGTATCGGTGGCAACGAGGTTGAGTCCACGCGCTCGCGCGGCCGCCGGGACGAACGGGTTGGGAACCCGCACCTGGGTGTTCAGCACGTCGACGACGGTCGACACCGGCACCGCCGACTCCTTGCCCAGCCCATACGTGATGTCGAGTTCGTGGATGACGTGGTCGCCCAGCAGCAACCGTTTCGGGAAGACGCAACCGATTCCCCGGGGGCGACGGTTCAGCGCCACCAGATCGTCGAGCAACTGTCCCGGTCCGCGTTGGGCCGCCAGCGTTCGGGCCAGATCGGTGTTGGCGGCATCGAACGAACCGCGATGCCGCAGCATGGTGGTGGCGACCGCGGAGAGTGCGACCCCATAGCCGATGACGAGGTGGGCCAGTACCTCGTGATTGGTCCACTCGGTGCACAGGCTCGGTTTGGCCCACTGTGCGGTGCTGATGTCCCGGGCCAGCTCGGTGAGCCTGGTGTCGTTGTCTCGCAACGTGTTAGCCGACCCGGACACCGAGATGCTCCTGCAGAAAAGCGGTCTGATCGTCGAGCAGTGCGCTCAGCAACGGCGGGTGATAGATCTGGAAGTGATCGCCGTCGTAGTGCCTCGCCAGGCCGCGCGGCGCCGCGGTGGCGACATCTTCGGCATGCCGCGGGTCCATCAAATCTTCCCGACGCGATACGCAAACAAGAAGCGGCGCTTTGATTTTCGCCGCGCCACGCTTCGCACTGCTCGCAGCGATACCGAGTATGTCCATCGCCGCCATCCGATTGTCGAATGTGCACCCCGGCGAAACGGTGGAATACCAGCCGTCCAACGCACCGGCGCCGGTGACCGCGGCCAATTCGCCGGGCCGACCGACGACGGGGATGTAGGTCCGGCCCGACCTGCGCAGCCGGCTGATGGCGTCGGCGACGATTGCCGGCGTGAGCCGCAGGGCGGACGAAATGCCGCCTCGCAGCAGCGTTCCCGGCCCATGCACGATCGGGCATTGCACCACCACCGCCGCGACGTCGACCTCGCGTGCCGCTGCCTGCAGCACATGCAGCGCGCCCAGACTGGTCCCCCACAGGCCCACCCTGGCGGCGTCGATACTGCCGTGGTGGCGCAGGTAATCCAGCCCCGCCTCGACGTCGTGGCGGTGCGCACGCATGCCGAACTGTTGGCGCGGCTCCCCATCGGATTCGCCGGTGTACCGATAGTCGAACGCCAGCGTCGCGATCCCGGATTTGGCGAAGTGCTGTTCGTACTGGGACAGCGACATGCCATGCGTGGCGCCCAATCCATGAGCCAGCACCAGGCCCGGATGCGGGCCGGGGCCGTCGGGAAGAGTCAGCCAACCCGCGCAGCGGGTACCGCGCGACATGAAGGACACCCTGACGGTGTCGTAGGTAGCGGTCATGTGAGATCCTTCCATAGATACGTACACCGTACGTTTTAACTTACGTACGGTGTACGTGTCAATGGTTGTGGACATTCGAGGAGGCCGGCCGGTCCATGCGGGCACGATTCACTCTCGCCGAAGTGCGGGCGCAGGCGATCAAGATCGTCGACAAGGACGGGCTCGCGGGCCTGAGCATGCGATCCCTGGCGGCCGCACTGGGCACCGGGCCGATGACGCTCTACAACTACGTCAAAGACCGCGAGGAGCTCGAAAGTCTCGTCGCCGAAGCGGTGCTCGCCGACGTCCGTCTGCCACGGCGGTCCGACGATTGGCGGGCCGACGTCAAGGCCATCGCGACCGCCTGGTGGCGCGGCGTGCGACAACACCCCAACGCGGCGCCGTTGGTGTTGACGCGCCGCACGGTGTCGGCGGTCGGCTACCTTCCGGCCGAACGCCTCATCGAGGCGCTGCGGAGCGCGGGATTGAGCGACCTCGACGTGCTCGCCGCGTTCCGCGGAATCCTCAGCCTCGTAATGGGTGCCGCCCAAGTCGAATTGGCCCGCCCGCTTGCGGGAGCCGACCGAGAACAATCCAATGCGGCCGCCGCCAAGCGGATCGGCGACTTAGCCGGCGTCGAGCACCCGCACCTGGCGGCACTGTCCGAGGTCAGCCGGCGTTCCACGATGGCCGACGACTTCGACCGCGCCCTCGACATGCTGCTCACCGGCATCGAAGCCGCTACTTGAGAGTGCGTTGAGGGCTTTGAGTGTGCGGTCAGGCCGCACCCGCTCGGTGTGTCGTCGCCCTGGACGCACAGTGAAAGCCGTTGATACACAACCCTTGCCGTCTACAGCAGATCGGTGATCGTCTTCAGGCCCGCGTCGTAGAGCACGCCGGGCATCATGCCGCCGTCGCATTCGATGGTGGTGCCGTTGACGAAGTCGGCGTCTCCGCCGGCCAGGAAAACGCAGACACGCCCGACCTCGGCGGGCTCGCCGGCGCGGCGCATCGGGACGGCGGCGAAGTACTTCTCGCCGGTAGGATCGTCTTTGGGCAACACGAATGAGCGGAAGTTCTCGGTCATCGTCGGGCCCAGGGCCACGCAGTTGACGCGCACCTTCGGGCCCCACTCCTCGGCCAGCGATCGGGTGAGGTGGTTGAGGCCGCTCTTGGCCGCGCCGTAGGAGACCAAGGTCGGCGAACCCGCCGGATGCCCGGCGCCGCTGGAGATATTGATGATGCAGCCGACGCCATCCTGGGTCGCCATCTGCCGGTAGGCGCGGATCGCGAACCAGAGCGGGCTGATCAGGTTCATCTGCACCGCGAACGCGTGGAACAGCGCGGTGCGTTCGTAGTCGTCGCCGCCGGGCGGGGCGCCCTGAATGCGTTGCACGAGTTCAGGAATGCTCTCCACGTGCGGCGCGGGGACGGTGCCGCCGGCGTTGTTGACCAGGATGTCGACCCGGCCGTGCGTGGCGACGACATCGGCGACGAAGGAGTCGATCGAGCCGCAGTCGCCTTGATCGCAGACACGCTGTGAGGCGCGTGGCGCCCAGTCGGACTCGGCGTCGACGCCCGGGATGGTGTCCAGCGGCCCGCGCGAACAGCCGATGACGGTGGCGCCGGCGCGCAACAGTTCGTGGGCGATGCCGACGCCCACGCCGCGGCTGGTTCCGGTGACGATCGCGACCTTGCCCTCGAGCACGCCCATAGCTTGCACCCTCTCACCCACTGATAGTTGACAGTCACTGCCATCACGTCATAGCCTGCCATCAAAGCCATCGACATGTAAAGGGCGGGTGTTCTAGTGACCACAGCTGCGACCCGACCCAGCGGCGTCGCCGTTGTTTCGGGCGGCGACAACGACACCGGCCATCTGGACGAATTCCGCACCGATCCAGTCGGACTTATGCAACGCGTGCGCGACGAGTGCGGCGATGTCGGAGCCTTCGATCTCGCGCACCGCCGCGTGGTGTTGCTGACCGGAGCGGAGGCCAACGAGTTCTTCTTCCGAGCACCCGACGAGGATCTCGGCCAGAACGAGGCCTATCCCTTCATGACACCGATCTTCGGCAAGGGTGTGGTGTTCGACGCCGATCCCGAGCGACGAAAAGAGATGCTGCACAACACCGCATTGCGCGGTGAGCACATGAAGGGCCATGCCACCACGATCGAAGGCGAAGTCCGCCGGGCGATCTCGGGCTGGGGCAACTCCGGGGAAATCGACCTGTTGGATTTCTTTGCCGAGCTGACGCTCTACACCTCGTCGTCGTGTCTGATCGGGCCCAAGTTCCGCAACCAGATCGATGCGCGGTTCCCCCAGCTGTACCACGATTTAGAGCGGGGTACCGATCCGCTGTGTTATGTCGATCCCTACCTGCCGATCGAGAGCTTCCGGCGCCGCGACGAGGCTCGCAAGGAACTGGTCAACATCGTCGAAGAGATCAAGCAGCATCGCATCGCCAACCCGCCCGCCGACAAGAGCGACCGCGATCTGATGGATGTGCTGATTTCGGTGACCGACGAGGACGGCAATCCGCGGTTCTCCTCCGACGAGATCACCGGCATGTTCATCTCAATGATGTTCGCGGGCCATCACACCAGCACGGGCACCGCTGCCTGGAGCCTTATCGAGATGCTGCGCCATCCCGACGTCTACCGAGCGCTGCTCGATGAACTCGACAACCTCTATGCCGACGGTCAGCCGGTCAGCTTCCACGCGCTGCGCCAGATTCCGTTGTTGGAGAACGTCATCAAGGAAACGTTGCGACTGCACCCGCCGTTGATCATCCTGATGCGGATGGCACTGACCGGCCTGGAAGTCCGAGGCCACGCGATCGCCGAGGGCGACATCGTCGCCACGTCGCTGGCTGTCTCGAACAGGATGCCGGAGGATTTCCCGGACCCCGACGCGTTCGTGCCGGAACGCTTCGATGCGCCGCGCGAGGAAGACCTCGTCAACCGCTGGACCTATATTCCATTCGGCGCGGGACGTCATCGTTGCGTCGGCGCCGCATTCGCCACCATGCAGATCAAAGCTATCTTCTCGGTGCTGTTGCGCGAGTACGAATTCGAGATGGCGCAGGCCGCCGATAGCTATCACAACGACCACTCCAAGATGGTGGTCCAACTCGCCCAGCCGGCGAAGGTCCACTACCGCCGACGCGCCAGGGAGAGCTGACGTCGTGGGGTATCTGGTCGAACTCGACGCGGACCTTTGCCAAGGGCACGCCATGTGCGAGATCGAAGCACCGGACTACTTTAAAGTGCCGAAGCGAGGCCCCGTCGAGATCGTGAACTCCACGCCGCCCGACAGTGCCCGTCCACAAATCGAAAGCGCGGTCGACGCCTGTCCATGCCGCGCCCTGTCTATTCGGGAGGTCAACGATGAGTAACCCGTCCAAGCTGCGTGTCATCCAATGGGCGACCGGAGGTGTCGGCAAGGCCGCCATCGAGTGCGTACTCAATCACCCTCAGCTCGAACTGGCCGGCTGCTGGGTGCACAGCGCGGCGAAGAACGGCGTCGACGTCGGCCGGATCATCGGGACCGCCGACCTCGGTGTCACTGCCACCTCCAACATCGACGAGATTCTCGCGCTGGACGCCGACTGTGTGATGTACAGCCCGCTGGTGCCCAACGACGACGAGGTCATCGCGATCTTGCGGTCCGGCAAGAACGTGGTCACCCCGGTCGGCTGGGTGTACCCGGACCCGGGCAACAAGCGACACCGGGCCGTGGCCGATGCCGCGGTGGAAGGCGGCGTGACCCTGCACGGTTCGGGCATCCATCCGGGCGGCATCACCGAGCGATTCCCGCTCATGATTTCCTCGCTCTCGTCCGCGATCACGCATGTTCGTGCCGAGGAGTTCTCCGACATCCGCACCTACAACGCACCCGATGTAGTGCGGCACATCATGGGATTCGGCGGCACCCCCGAGGAGGCCATGCAAGGCCCCATGGCCAGCCTGCTCGAGGCGGGCTTCAAGCAGTCCGTACGAATGATCGCCGACCACATGGGATTTCGCATCGACCCGAACATCAGGACCATTCAAGACGTCGCGGTGGCGACCTCGACCATCGACTACGCCCCGTTCCCGATCACGACGGGCACCGTGGCCGCGCGGCGGTTCCGCTGGCAAGCCCTGGTGGATGGTGAGCCGGTCATCACCGCCGCAGTCAACTGGCTGATGGGCGAGGAAAACCTGGACCCGGCATGGAATTTCGGCGGAATCGGCGAGCGCTTCGAGGTCGAGATCACCGGAGACCCCGACGTGAAACTCACCTTCAAGGGTCTGCAACCGGAAACCATCGAAGAAGGATTGATCAAGAATCCCGGCGTCGTGGTCACGGCCAATCACTGCATCAACGCCATTCCTGATGTCTGCGCGGCCGAACCGGGCATCAAGACCTACCTGGATCTACCCCTGTTCGCCGGACGCCCGGCGCCCAAGCTCGCAACGGACAACCCGTGATTCTCGACGACTTCCGGCTGACCGACCGCGTCGCCATTGTCACCGGCGCCGGCGCCGGAATCGGCCGAGCCATCGCGGTGGCATTCGCCGAGGCCGGCGCCGACGTCGTGGTTGCCGCGCGGACCGCGTCCGACCTCGACGAGACCGTGAGGCTCGTCGAGCAGACCGGCCGGCGCGGGCTTGCCGTCGTCACCGACGTGATGATCGAAGACGATCTCGCCCGGCTCGTTTCGGTCACCGTCGAGCAGTTCGGCCGGTTGTCCATCCTGGTCAACAACGCCGGCGGGACCCAGCCCCGGGCAGCGATGCAGACGTCCGCTCGATACCTCAGTACCGCAGTGCATTTCAACGCCGTCGCACCATTCTTACTCAGCCGCTTGGCCGCCCAGGCCATGGTCGATACCGATGGTTCGGGGTCCATCGTCAACGTCTCGTCCCGTTCGGGCGACATGGTGATGAGTTCAATGCTGGCCTATGGCGCGGGTAAGGCGGCGCTGAACATGGTGACTCAGAACATGGCCGCCGATCTCGCACCGCAGGTGCGGGTCAACGGCATCGGCGTCGGTGGTGTCGCGACCCAATCGATGGACTTCGTGATGTCCAACGATGATTTGCGCACACAGTACGAATCGAACACTCCGATGCGACGGATCGGCAGTCCACGCGACATCGCCTCCGCCGCACTATATCTCGCCTCACCCGCCTCATCCTGGGTAACCGGTGTAATCCTGCGCGTCGACGGCGGGTCCACCAAGCCGTCGTTCGATCTGCCCGCGCCCCCACTAATTCCCACCCATCGTCAGGAGACCGCATGACCGTGCTCGACGACGTCTCGTTTTGTCACCTCGTTGTCGGCGTGACGGACATGGACCGCGCGCTCACGTTCTACCGCGACGTGCTCGGCATGGAGATCATCTTTGAATCCCTGATCTCTGGCGAGCCTTTCGACGCGGTTTTGCACGCAACGCGTAAGCAAGAGGGCCGGGTTGTCGGCGGGCTACTCGGCGGGTTGATGGTCGAACTGCTCTCACTCGGTGCCAATCCTCCGGATCACAAACCTGCCCGTCGCGGCATCACCGGGATTCACAACATGTCGCTGTCTGTGACCGATCTCGACGACACCCACCGTCGCGTCATCGCCGCCGGCTACACCCCCGACCAGGAACCCTTCGAAATCGGCGGAGTTCGAATGTTTTTCGTCAAGGACCCGGACGGAACGCCGGTGGAGTTCATTGAACTACCTAACGGTGTGCGCAGCACCTACGAAATGTATCGCGGCGTGCAGCTGCAGATGGGACCCGTCAAATGACTTACAGCCACCCCGATTCGATGCGCGGCCACGTCGCGATCGTCACCGGTGCCGCCCAGGGCGTCGGCAAGGGCGTCGCCACCGCATTGCTCGAACGCGGTGCGGAAGTCCTGCTGGTCGACATTCAAGACGAGGTCCTGAAAACAACCACCGCCGAGCTCAAAGCGTTAGGACGGGTCGAGCAACTGGTCGCCGATCTGCGCGACCCGGCCAGCGCGCAGCGGATCGCCGCAGCCGCGGTCGACGCCTTCGGAACGGTGCATGGGCTGGTCAACAACGCCATAGCCACCAACGAGCCCAAGGCTTTTGTCGACATCACCACCGAAGACTTAGCGCTGGGCTACGACGTCGGCCCCCGCGCGACCTTCCTGCTCATGCAAGCCGTGTACCCATTGATGGTGCAGGAAGGCGGCGGGTCGATCGTGAACCTCGGATCGGGAACGGGCACCGGCGGCGAACCCAAATGGGGCGGGTATGCCGCCGCCAAGGAAGGCATCCGCGGCCTGTCGAAAGTGGCCGCCCTGGAATGGGGCCGCGACAACATCCGCGTCAACGTCATCTGCCCATTCGCTGAGTCCGACGGCGTCAAATTCTGGAAGTCGTTCGCACCCAAGGAGTACGAAAAAGCGGTAGGACGCGTTCCGATGAAACGCATTGGCGACGTACGCACCGACGTGGGCGCGTTGGTGGCGTTCCTGCTCAGCACTGACGCGACGTTTATCACCGGGCAGACAATCCAAGTCGATGGCGGGATCGGCAGCTTCCGATGACCGAAGGGTCGCTGCGGGACCGGCAACGTGCGCAGGTCCGGGCCGAAATCAGCCGGGCGGCGTTCCGGCTCTTCATCGAGCGCGGATACGACGCCGTCACCACCGAGGAGATCGCCGCCGCTGCAGGCGTTTCGCCGCGTACCCTGTTCCGGCACGTGCCGACCAAGGAGGAGCTGCTGCTGGCGCCGGTCCGCTACGGGGGCGCGGCCATCGTCAACCTGCTCGAGCAGCGACCCGATAGCGAGTCGCCCGATGTCGCACTGATCAATGCCATCATCACGCGGACCCGTTCGTTCGACGAAGCCGACTGCCAGCAATGGCGAGAGGCGCTGTTGGGGGCACCCGACCTGCTGGACAAGGTAACCATCCACACACCCGCCGACAAAGAACGCGCGTTGAAACTGATCGCCGCACGCATGGGGGCGAACCCAGACCTCGATATCCGTCCCGGCTTGCTGGTCCAACTCGCGTTCGCAGCAGCTGATTTCGGATTCCAACAGTGGGTGCGCCAAGCCTTGGCCGCACGGCCGCTCGATCGCTATGTAACCGAAGCTGTCGAAGCTGTCAAAAGTCCTTACTGGCAGAGGAAGTCGAAATCGTGAGATCCACTTACAAAGTGGCCGTGTGGGCCACCGGCGGGGTCGGGACGTATGCGATCCGAACCATTGCCGACCGCGCCAACCTCGACCTTGTTGGAGTCTGGGTGCATTCGGACAGCAAGCACGGCAAGGACGCCGGTGAACTGGCCGGCATCGGTCCCCTGGGTGTTCGCGCTACCCAGGATGCGGACGAGATTCTCGGCGGCGATGCAGACTGCGTTGTCTATGCCGCGCCGGCGCCCCACCGGATGAAGGAAGCTATCGGCGACCTATGCCGAATACTCGCGGCTGGCAAGAACGTTGTCACCACCGCCATCTCGGGATTGGTGTATCCGCGCGGCTCCATGCCCGACAAAGCCGTCGATGCGATCCGCGGGGCGGCTCAAGTCGGCCAGAGCTCATTGTTCTCGTCCGGTATTGAGCCGGGGTTTGCCGCGGACCTGCTCCCGATCGCGCTGATGTCGATGTCGCACAAGGTGTATTCGGTGCGGGGCATCGAAATCACCAACTACTCCGAATACGCGAACGCGTACGACATGCGTGAGCTGTTCGGCTTCGGCCAGCCACTCGACTACCAAGGCGGATTGAAGGCGTCGGGCATCCTGCGCTGGGGCTGGGGCGCCGCGGTCACTATGGTGGCCGAAGCACTGGACGTCGAACTCGACGAGATCCGCGAGATGTGCGAGTTCCAGCCCACGCCGCGCGACATCACGACCGCGTTCGGACTCGTCGAGGCCGGCACCGTCGGCGCGACCCGGGCGGCCTGCATCGGCGTCGTCGATGGCCAAGATGTCGTCACCATCGAACACGTCGACCGCCTCGCCGACGACCTCGCGCCCAATTGGCTGAAAGGCCGTACCGGTGGGACCGATGGCATCTGGCGCGTCATCATCGACGGCGAGCCAAGCATCGACGCGGAATTCGAAGTCGGGCATCGGCCAGGCGAGAACCACAACGATCACGGCTTGCTTGCCACCGGGATGCGTGCGGTCAATGCCATCCCGTGGGTCTGCGACGCCGAGCCCGGAATCGTTGACGCGCTACACCTCCCGCTCACTTCACCGGTCGGGGCACTGCACCCACACCGAGATGGGGTTCCCGCGTTCTGACCATGTCGTCGGTGCCGGCAACGCGTCTCCAGCAGCACCGGGAGTAGCCCGGGTAGCGGCTACCGGTTCTTGTTGTGCCGCACCTCGTTGAACGGCACGCCACGGTCGGCGGCGTATTCGCGGGGCAGGCCGAGCACGCGTTCCCCAATCACGTTGCGGGCCATCTCATCACTGCCGCCGCCCAGCGCGACGGTTTGACGGGACAGGTAGCGCTCGCCGACCTTCAGCAACTCGTGATCGTCGTCGACGACGCCGAGGGCGCCGACGATGTCCAGGGCGGTGTCGACCTGGAGGAAGGTCACGTCGGAGTGAAAGAGCCGGATGATCGAACCGGCCGCGGGCGGCAGCGTGCCGTCCCGCATCGCGGCGGCTACGTGTTCGACGAGGCCGTCGCGCACCATCCGGCGGGCCAGCACCCGGCCAATCTTGTCCTGTGTCAACGGATCATCGGCCGTGCCGGCCGCGTCGGCCAGCGCGAAGTAGTCGGAGTAGGAATCTTCGGACCGCTCGCGGCCTCGGCCGCTGGCGAATTCCGAACCCTGCCCGACGGCGCGGCGTTCGTGAAACAGCAAGCGCCCCGCGGCTTCCCAGCCCTTGTTGACCTCGCCGACGACCGCGGAGTCGTCCAGGCGCAGCCCGTCGAAGAATTCCTCGCAGAATTCGTTGGAACCGTCCACCTGCTCGATGCGCCGCAATGTCACGCCGGGTGCGTGGATCGGCATCAGGAACATGGTGAGCCCGTCGTGCTTGGGCACGGTCGGATCGGTGCGGGCCAGCAGCAGCCCGTAGTCCGCGGCGAAGGCGCTGGTGCTCCAGGTCTTGGCGCCGTTGATGATCCAGCCCTGGCCGTCGTGCTCGGCGCGGGTGATCAGTCCGGCCAGATCCGAGCCGCCACCCGGCTCGGAAAGCAGCTGCACCAACACCTCCTCACCGCGCAGCGCCGCGGAAATATGTTGGCGCTTCTGTTCTTCGGTGCCGACGTCCAGCAACGTCGCACAGCAGATCGTGAAGGTGGGGACGTTGAGAATCAGCGGCATCTCGTAGCCGTCGGTCTCGGCGTCGAAGGCCGTCTGATAGGCGACGTCGAGACCGAGTCCCCCGTATTCGCGGGGGAAGCAGATCCCGGCGAATCCGCCGGCATAGAGAAGCTGTTGCAATTCGCGGGCGCGCTGCCACGCGGCGTCGTCATCGCGAGCACCCAGGGGTGGCGTGTCCGGGTCGAGACGGGGCATGTTGTCGGCCAGCCAGGCCCGTGCCCGAGCGGCGAATTCGGCTACCGTCTCGGTCATGCGGCCGACCCCCCGCTCCTGACGTGCCGGTAGATGGCCCGATGATGCTCGGTCGTTGTGCCAAAAAGGCTGCGGTACAGGGTGATTCGGCGGAGGTACAGGTGCAGGTCGTGTTCCCAGGTGACGCCGATCCCACCGTGCAGTTGCACGCAGTCCTGGACCAGCGGTCCGGCGTGCTCGCCGAGATAGGACTTGGCCGCGCTGACCCAGGGCGCGGCGTCGCCGGCGCGCGTGGCCACCCGATCGATCGCCCGGGCGGTCACGCCGCGGCCGGCGTGCAGCCACATCGTCATGTCTGCGAGGCGGTGCTTGATCGCCTGATAGGACCCCAACGGCCGGCCGAAGCTGTAGCGGTCGCGTGTCCAGTCGATCGTCAGCGCAAGGACGGTGTCGAGGATCCCGACGGTCTCGGCGCACTGCAGCACCATCGCCACCTGGCCCTGACGTTCGATCAGGTCCGGGGTTTCGGCGACCGAGCCCACCCGGGCGGCGCTGTCGACCATAACATCGTCGAATTCGAGTCGGGCATAGCGCTTTACCAGATCGACGCAGCGTTGGGGGCGCACCGTCACACCGGTAGCATCAGCGCGAATCAGGAACTGGCGCGGCCCGTCCTCGGCGCAGGCGGTGACCAGGAGCAGGTCGGCTTCCGCGCCCGCCTCGACCCGGTCCTTGACGCCGTCGAGGCGATAGCCGTGCGCGGTGGCGGTCGCGGTGAGCGCCGGCCGATGCGGATCGAACGGACGGCCGGGTTCGTCGACCGCCCAGGTCGCCACCGTCTCACCCGCGGCGAGCGCCCGGATGGTCTCGGCGTGATCGGCGTGGTTGTCGGCGTCGACGAGCCCGGCCAGCACGGTACTCACCGGATGCAGCGGTCCCGGCGCGACCGTGTGCCCAGTCAATTCGACGATGGCCGCCAGGTCGTGCAGCCCGCTGCCAGAGACGTTGCCGCCGCCGAGGTCCTCGGGCACCAGCAAGCCGGCCCAGCCGAGTTCGGCGGCCTGCTTCCACCACTTGTGGTCGACGGGTCGGTCCTCGGCGCGCAGCGCGCGTTGGTGGGCCAACGTCGCGTGCTGATCCAGAAACGCGCGGGCGGTGGATAAGAACAGCTCGGTCTCTGACGAAGACGGTGTCACGGTTCCTCATCTTCTATGCCAAAGGCGTTGACCGCCATGGCCAGCAGGCAGTAGCCGCCGATGGTGAACACCAGATCCATGCGTTGGTCGTCGGACAAGTGGCGGCCCAGCTGATCCCAGGTGGGTGTGGCGATGGTGCCGGTGTCCACCAGGTCGTCGACCGCGGCCAGCACCGACTGGTCGGCGTCGTCGCCGAGTTGCCCGTCGCGAATGGCGTCGGTCTCGGCCGCGCCCAGACCCGCCCGGTGGGCGATCGGGAGATGATGCGACCACAGGTAGTCGCAGTTTCGCCGGTGCACCACCCGCAGCAGCGCCACCTCGCGGACCCGGGGCGACAGCGTGGAGCCGTTGAGCAGGTAGGTGTTGAACGGCAGGTACGCCCGCGTCAGATCGGGATGGCGCACCAGGGTCGACAGGATGTTGCCGGCGCCCGTGGGGTTGGCCCGTTCGGCGGGAATCAGTGAGGCGATGGCGCGGCGGCTGCGGTCGTCCCATTCTTCAGCCGGCAGCGGGGTCAGCCGCGACGCGGCTTGGTCGGCCATCTACTGGATCGGCTCATCACCCAGCACGGTCGTGCGCAGCATCAGGCGCTGCGAGTCCGGCGCATAGGGCGCGGCCCGGTGCAGCACACCGCGGTTATCCCAGATGACGGTGTCGCCGACCGACCAGCTGTGGCTGTAGACCTTGTCGGGCACCGTCGCGCGGTCGAGCAGCTCGGCCAGCAGGGCGCGGCCCTCGTCGAGGTCCATGCCCACCACATAGTCGGCGGAAGCCCCCAGCACCAACGACTTACGGCCGCTGCGATGCGTCCACACCAGCGGGTGTTCGTGCGTGCGGCGAGACCGCCACTGCGCCAATTGCTCCGGGGTGGGGTCGGGGGTGATGCGCCGCTGGGATGCCTCCAGCGAGTGCACCACCCGCAACGCGGCGTACCGCTGCTTCTCATCGTCGGTCAAGGTGTCGTAGGCCGCGTAGGACGAGGCGAATTCGGTTTCGCCGCCACGCTCGGCGACCTGCTTGGCGGACAGCACGGTCGCCTTCTGCGGGAAGTCGTCGCCGGTGGGCGTGCAGCCGTCGATGTGCCAGTCGAACGTCCCCCTCAGGTAGGCCGCCGAGGAGTTCTTCGACTTGTCCAGCGTGACCGGGTAGATGCCGGCGACCGAGTGGTGGCCGTCCGAGGAGTAGTCGATCGCGCCGAGGCGGTGGCAGAACTCCACCTGGGTTTCGGGGTCGAGGTGCAGCCCCGGAAACACCAGAACGCCGTTGTCCTCCAACGCATCCAGAATGGCCTCGCCGACCGGGTCGTCGGCGGCCAGGTGGGCGGGATCCAGGCCGGTGACCTCGGCGCCGACCGAGCCGCTGAGCTTGGTGATGGTAAGCAGACTCATGGTCTGTCCTTTCTTGCGTGATCCGGTGGGTATCAGGGCACGGGTTCGTCGGTGCGGATCATGACCGCATCGGCGGCATCCGTCGGGGCGGGCTGATGCATGACCTCGACGGCCATCGCGACCATGATCAGCGAATAGATCAAGTGCAGCAGGTTGAGCGCATCGTCGGGCAAGTCGTCGAGCGTGAACTTGTCGCAGTATTCGATGGCCTCTTCGAGCCGCGGGAAGAACGCATCGTAGAAGTCGTGCATTTGGGCCATCGTGCTCGCCGTCCGCGCGTTCCAGCGTTCGGTTTCGGTAGCCAGGCACCAGATGTGCGCGTAGCTTTCCAACTCGGCGAATCCGCTGGGCAGCAAGGTATCCGACATGGTCACACTCCGACCGGGGCGTTGTCGCGGCGGTAGGCCTCGACCCAGTCCACGACGGTCTTGTGCAGATGGCGCACCAGGATCTCCTGGTCGTTGAGCGGGAATTCGTCGACGATGCCGTACTCCAGCGCGGCCTGCGTGCCGCCGAGCATGCCCGCGTCCTGCAACGCGAATTCCTTGAGCACCACCGCGGCGACTTCGTGTTCGATGCGCTCCCGCACGCTGCGCGCCGGGTGGAAGTACGTGTAGGCCTCGAACCGGTGGGTGTTGTGGGAGGTGGGCCAGTACCGGTAGAGCAGATACCAGCCGCCGTAGATCAATATCTCGGTGTTGGGGAAGATCTGGAAGTTGCTGATGCCCCACGGCTCAATACCACCGGGGTTGAGCCCGGCGGGCAGCTCGCCGATGTCCGGGGTGCGCCAGGGGCCGACGAGCCCACTCTGGGTTGCCCGCTCGATCGGATACATGTACTCGTGCGGCAGCAGCCAGCGCCGCCGTCCCGCTGTCGACACCAACCGGTGCGGACCGTCGAGTTGGAAATGGCCGCAAGTGAATCCGGCCTTGGGGTCGCGCACCTCCGGGGGCACCTGCTGGGGGTGCAGCGACGGCACGTGGTAGTACTCCTGGAACGCGTCGGCGAAAATTTTCCAATTGCTGTTGTTGTGCGCGACCCACTCGTAGCGCTCGGTCAGCTTGTCGAAGGGGTAGCCGTCCAGCCCGGTGATCATCGGACCCAGGAATTCGCGCAAGGTCTGCCGAGGCTCGGCGTCAAAGTTGATGAAAACGAAGCCATTCCAGATATCGCAGTGCACCGGGCTCAACCCGTAGTCGGCGGTGTCGAGGTCGAAGAACTCCGATTCCTGCTGGACGAATTTCAGCGTGCCGTCGAGATCGTAACGCCAGCCGTGGTATTTGCAGGTGAACTGGCGACACGTGCCGCGGGTCGCCGCGTTGGGAAAGTCGTTCCACACCAGCTTGTTTCCTCGGTGGCGGCAGACGTTGTAGAACGCGCGAATCTGTTCGTCGCGGCCCTTGACCAGGATGACCGAAACCCGGGCGACCTCGATTTCCTTGGTGACATAGCTCCCGAGCCGCGGTAGCTCCTCGATCCGGGCCACGTTGAGCCAGGCTCGTTTGAAGACCGCTTCGCGTTCGGCCTCGAAGAACTCCTTCGAGGTGGAGTCGGCGAAAGAGATGTCGCCGGTGCCCAATTCGGGATAGTGCTCGGTCCAGGAGCCCTCCGGGGGCCTACCCTCGCGCGTCATCTGAACCTCCCTGTGCCTTAGGGCTTTTAAGATCCAAAGTCACATCACCGCTCCGCCGTTGACGCCCAGCACCTGGCCGGTGATGAAGCCGGCCTCTTCGGAGACCAGAAACCCGACCGCCGCGGCGATGTCGGCCCCGGTACCCAAGTGCCCCAGCGGGATATTGCTGGCGATCTCCTCGTTTGATTTCAGGTAGCCCGCGGCCTGCGCCTGGTGCTGCATCGGGGTTTCGATGCCCGAGGGCGGAATGTTGTTCACGGTGATTCCGTGTGGGGCGTACTCGCGGGCCAGCGACTTGGTGAGCGTGATGACCGCACCTTTGGACGCCGCATAGTGCGCGGCGAATGGTGACCCCCGCTGGGCGCTGGACGACGAAATCATCACGATCCTGCCCCATTTCGCGGCGACCATGTCCGGCAGCGCGACCTGGCAGCAGTGAAAAGTACCGGTGAGGTTGACGTCGATGATTTTCGACCAAGACTCCGGAGTGATCTCGGCGAACGGGGCGAACCCGAACATCCCCGCGCTGGTCACCAGCACCGACACCGATCCCAACTCGCTGCGGACCTTGGCGAACGCCTGCTCGACGGCCGCCCGGTCGGTGACGTCGGCGCCGATACCGATCGCCGTGGTCCCGGACGCGCGCAGATCTTCGGTAACGCGTTGCGCTGCTTGCTCATTGATGTCGAGTACGGCGACATGCAGCCCGCGCCGGCCCAGCTCGTGACAGGTCGCCTCACCCATGCCCGAGGCGCCGCCGGTCACCACCGCAACCCTGCTCACTCGTAGACCACCCGCACCGTGGGGCTCGTCGGCAGGGCCTGACAGGTCAGCACCCAACCCTGCGCCACCTCGTCGTCCTCGAGTGCGTCGTTATTGAGCATCCGAGCGCTTCCCTCGGTCAGCCGGGCCATACATGTTCCGCAGGAACCGACTTCGCAGGACGACGGCGGAGACAGGCCCGCCATGCGTGCGGTCTGCAGCAAGGTGTCCCTCGCCGAGTAGGCCACCGTGGTCGTACCCCGATCCAGTTCGATGGTCACCTTTTCGGTGACGCCGTCCCGGGCGGGGCCGGGCTGCGACCTCGCTCGGGACTCCTGCATGCAGGCAGAGTATCAACTACTTGCGATTCATCTCAAGTACTAGATATGTTGCGCTCGGTGAGCTCGTGCCCGGTGCCCTTTTCCACCACCCGGCCCAGCAATTCGCGCAGCGTCTCCTGCTCCTCGGTGCTGAGCACGCCGAACACCTGCTCGTGCGCGGCGATGGCGTCGCTGAGCACCTCGGCCACGACGTCGCGTCCCTGATCGGTCAGGTATGCCTTCAAAATGCGCTTGTGCTGCGGGTCTTGTTTGCGTTCGACCAGGCCGCGCCGCTCCAGCGCGGTGAGGGCCAGCTGCACGCCTTGCGGGCTGATCAGCAGCCGCCGGGCGAGGTCGGCACCGGATAGCCCGGGCTCGTTGGGAGAGCTGACGCAGCACACCGATCTGGGCCGTGCTCACACCGTGCGTACTGATCGCGTCGTTCACGGCGGTCAGCGAGAAGTAGAAGGCCTGCTTCAGCAGCCACAGAATGTTTTCGGTGAGTTCCATGCCGGTCTCCGCTCGCTGTCAGGTCGTCGGCGTCTTGTAGATCTGGCCGTCCTTCATTACAAAGGAAACCTCAAGTGTGCTGGCAATGTTGCGCGACGGATCGCCCGGCACCGCGATGATGTCAGCGAGGTAGCCGGGGGCAAGGCGGCCCAGCTCATGGTCGGCCTCGATCAATTCGGCCGCCACGACCGTCGCGGCCTTGATGGCTTGCATCGGGGTCATGCCGCGATCCACCAGGGCACGGATTTCCTTGGCGTTCTGGCCGTGTGGAATCGCGGGTGCGTCGGAGCCGCAGGCGATCCGCACACCGGCGGCAATCGCCTTGGGCAGCATCGCTTTTGCGCGCGGGAACACCTCCTCGGCTTTCTTGCGTAGCTCCGGCGCGATCCGGTCGATCGCCATCGCCTCGGTCAAATACGTCGTGGAGACTAGGAAGGTGCCGTGGTCGACCATCATCTGAATCGTCTCGTCGGTGGCCAGAAATCCGTGTTCGATGCAGTCGATCCCGGCGCGAATGCAGGCGCGGATCGCCGAGTCGCCGACGGCGTGTGCGGCCACTCGCACCCCCGCGCGGTGGGCCTCGTCGGCGATGGCGGCGAACTCCGCGTCGGAATACTGCTGGGCGCCCGGCGCGGTGCTGTGCGACATGACGCCACCGGACGCCGACACCTTGATCAGCTTGGCGCCGTGCCGAATCTGGTAGCGCACGCACGCGATGACGTCGGGGACACCGTTGGCGATGCCCCCCGGCGACCGACAACGGCATGACGCCGGCGCCAGCCGCTGGAACACCGTCGGATCGAGATGCCCGCCGTAGGGTGTCACGGCATGCCCGGCGGGATAGATGCGCGGGGCCGGTGTGCCAGCCCTGGTCGATCGCCCGCTGCAGCGCGACGTCGAGCAGATAGCCGCCGGTCTTGACCATCAGCCCGAGGTTGCGAACGGTGGTGAACCCGGCCTCCAGCGTGGTGCGCGCGTTCACGGCACCACGCAATGTCCGATAGGCGGGGTCGTCCTGAACGCCGTGCATCGGGGAGGGCAAGCCCTCGGGTCCGCCGGGGCCGCCGATCAGCAGGTTGAGTTCCATGTCCATCAGGCCCGGCAACAGCGTGACGTCGCCGAGGTCGACGACGGTCGCCGAATCCGGCTCCGGTCCTTCGGGATTGATCGCGGTGATGCGGTTGCCGTCGACCAGCACGACTGCCGGCGAGTGGATCTGGCCGGTGTCGACGTCAGCCCAGCGGGCCGCCCGCAGGACCGTGGGTCACGGCACGGGCTCGGACACGCAGTCCAACGCGGCGGCCCCGGAGTCGGGCACGCGCGGCTGTTTCCAGCACTCCACCGGGAACGACACCATGATCATCGAATACAGCAGGTGCATCAGGTTGAGGACGTCCTCGGGCAGGTCGTCG
This sequence comes from Unio delphinus, assembly GCA_029339505.1. NCBI lineage: Eukaryota > Metazoa > Mollusca > Bivalvia > Unionida > Unionidae > Unio > Unio delphinus. The sequence goes on along the minus strand of JAQISU010000711.1, from coordinate 27,454 downwards.
AGCGGGAACTTGTCACAGTAGGACAGCGCCTCCTCGGCACGCGGGTGATCGCGTCGTAGAACGCCTTCATCTCGGTCATCGAGCTGGCCAGCCTCTTGGCGTAACGTTCCGGTTCGGTGGGCAGACACCACTCGGTAAAGGCCTCGAGGTCGGCGAATTCGGTTGGCAACATGGCGTTTACACCCCCGCCGTGCTGGTGCGGCGGTAATCCTCGATCCAGGCCGCGGTCTCCTTGTGCAGGTGCCGAATCAGAATCTCCTGGTCGCAGAGCAGGAAGCGGTCGAGCACCTGGGATTCGATCATCGACTGCGTCGCTTCCAACGTATTCGCGTCCTGCAGGCCGAATTCCTTGAACGTCACCGCCGCCAGTTCCTGGGCCACCCGGTCCCGCGGGGTGCGGGGTTTCGGGAAATACAGTGTGCCCCTCGAAGATGTGGCTGTTGTACGAGGTCGGCCAATAGTGGTAGGTCAGATACCACCCCTGGCCCCAAAACAGGATGACGAAGTTGGGGAACAGCTGGAACGAATCCAGGCCCCACGGGTCACATTTCGCGGGATTCAGGCCCACCGGCATCTCCCCCAGATCCGGCCTTTCCCAGGGCCCGAACAGCCCGCTCTGGCAGATGTCGTCGATCGGCTTGCGCATTTCGTCCGGCATCTCCCAGGCCCGCACCCCCGAGGTGCTGACCAACCGGTGCGGACCGTCCAGCCGGTAGTGCGGCGCCTCAAAACCCGCCTCAGCGGCCGCCTTTGAATACGCGGTCGGCGACTGGTTCGCGTGCAGTACCGGGGCGTGGTAGAACTCCTGGAAGGCGTCCATGTACAGCTTCCAGTTCGCCTTCACCTCGGATCGGTAAGCAAAGCGCGAGCTCAGCTTGTCGAACGGGTAGCCCTCGAGATCCGTCACCATCGGCCCCAGAAACTCCCGCAGCGACTGCTCGGGCTGCTTGGCGAAGTTGACGAAGATGAAGCCTTCCCAGACCTCGCAATGCACCGACACCAGCCCGTAGCGGCTCTTGTCGAGATCGAAGAACTCCTCCTCCTGCTGGACAAAGGTCAGGTTGCCGTCCAGGTCGTAACGCCAGGCGTGGTACTTGCAGGTGAACTGCCGGCACACACCGCTGGTCTCCTCGAGCGGCATGTCGTTCCACACCAGCTTGTTGCCCACGATGGCGGCAGATGTTGTGATACGCCTTGACCTCGCCAGATCCCGTGCGCACCACGATGATCGAGGTGTTGACAACCTTGAGCTCTTTGGTGAAGTAGCTGCCCTTACGCGGAACCTGTTCGACGCGGCCGACATTCAGCCAGGCACGCTTGAAGATCGCGTCCCGCTCCAGGTCGTGGATGTGCGGGCTGATGGAGTCTTCGTAGGACACCGGCGCGGTACCCAGTTCGGGGTAATGCTGTGTCCAGCTTCCCTCCGACGGCTTGGGAAATCGGGGCATGACCGCACTCCTGTCCGTAGGACTCCGTCGGGCCGACGGTATCTCCTCGAACCACTAATCGCAAGTAGTTGATACTGCGTAGTCAGGGCCGACCGACGGCGAGACCGCGGTCGCCTCGCCCCACGCGATATCGCCTAAACCTGCAGGTTCAGAGTTGGCGGGAGTTTAATTTCCCGGTATGGATCGCATCTGGCAGTGGGCGTGGGATCGGTACGGGGCGAGGTATTCGTGGGCGGCGTGCGCGATCTCTTTGCCGATAGCGTTCCCGGTCTACTTATTCCTGTCGTTCATCATCGTGGCTTTCGAGGGCTCCAGTCGCTACATCGAGGCGGCCGGTGTCACCGCTGTCGGCGTGCTGGTGCTCGTGTACGGGCTGGGTCTTCCCGGCCTGGGCGCTTGCGGCTTGTCGATCGATGGGGTGCGGGCAAGGAGGTCGATCGGGCGAGCGTTCTGGAAGCGACGTATGTCTGGTCTCGCAGGGGGTCCGTTCGAGCATTAGTGGTCGTGGCAGTCGTGGCCAGCATCTTGGCGGTCACAGTCGGTCTCGTTGCCGGCGCGACCGGATCGCGGCTTGTCCAATATGGGATCTTGGGTGCCATTTTCGGACCGGCCTGCCAACTGATCGGGGTGCACAGTTTGGTGGAGGCCCCGCTGCGGCCAGTAAGGGGTTGCGCTCGCTGGTGACAAGGGAATCGGAGACTCCTTGCCGCGGTCTCGCCCTACGTTCGCTACCTGGACGAGCCTGTGCATGCTTGGGGTCGCGTTTGCATTCGCGGTGTGTGGCGCGATGGTGACGGCTGTGGTCGACCGGGCGACTCAGATTCCCGCGCTTTGGGTGGTGATCGGATTCGGGTTGACCCTGGGATTCGGTGTGCCGATAACGGTCTTCGCCTCCTTCTCGCCGGCCCTCAGACCAATCGAGGATCTTGCCGAAGGAACGAAACGTGTTGCGGCTGGCGACTACAGTCAGCGACTGCCGGTGGTTCAAGACGACGATCTAGGCGCGTTAGCGGCGTCATTCAACCGCATGCAGGCGGGTTTGGCTGAGCGGCAACGACTTCAGGCCGCGTTCGGCACCTACGTCGATCCCGCTTTGGCGGCACGGCTGCTGAAGCAGGGTGATGATGTGTTCACCGGGGAGCGCCGTGAGGTGACGGTGATGTTTCTCGACGTGCGCGACTTCACGCCGTTCGCCGAGGCCAACAGCGCCGAGGACACCGTCGCCCGCCTGAACGCTTTGTTCGAGCTCGTGGTGCCTGCGGTCGTGGACGCAGGTGGGCATGTCAACAAATTCCTTGGCGACGGCGCACTGGCCGTCTTCGGCGCACCCAACGATCTCGCCGGTCATGCCGACGCCGCGGTACGCGCCGCGGTGCTGATTCATCGCCTTGTCGCCGAGCGTTTTCGGTGACGAGCTTCGAATCGGCATCGGGATCAACACCGGCAATGTGATCGCCGGCACGATCGGCGGCGCAGGCAAGTTGGAATTCACCCTGATCGGCGACACCGTCAACGTCGCGGCCCGCGTCGAGCAACTCACGAAGGCCACCGGCGACGCGATCCTTCTCACCGGCCAGTCCGTCGATGCCCTGAACGTTCGCTCGCCAGAACTCGTGGACCCGGGGAGCGCACGCCCTGAAAGGCAAGTCGGCCCCAACACAGGTCTTCGGCCTCGACCCAAGCACTGCTCCCGGAGCGTCGCACCCGCCAAGCCGCAGCTGACGGGCACGAATCAGCGAAATACCGAAAATGCTGTCCTACAGAAGATTCGCTGCGATCACCTAATCCGTTCGTCGCCTATTGGTCTCGACAGCCGTCGATCAAGGCAGTACTTCGAGTACCTTCTCCGCCAGCGGCCCGGCCGAGGCGGGGTTCTGCCCGGTGTAGAGATTGCGGTCCGACACCGTGAACGGCTTCCACATTTCGCCCCGGACGAAGTCGACACCCAACTTGACCAGTTCGTCCTCGGCCGTCCACGGCGCCATCGACCGGAGTCCGACGCCGTCCTCTTCGTCGTTGGTGAAGGCGGTGAGCCGGTAGCCGGCGAACGGCGATACGCCGTCACGGCGGGTGGCCAGGATCGCGGCCGGCGCGTGGCAGACGATCGCCAACGGTTTGCCCGACGCCAGGGCCGCAATGAGCAGCCGGCCGGAGTCGGCGTCGCGCCACAGGTCTTCCATCGGGCCGTGGCCACCGGGGTAGTAGACGGCGTCGTAGTCGTCCAGGCGGGCATTGGCGAGTTGGATTGGCGCGCGCAGTTCTTCGGCCGAGCGCAGGATTCCTTCGAGTTTTTCCGCGATCTCGACGCTGCCCGCCATCGACGGACGCAGGCTCATGATGTCGACGTAGGGCACCGTGCCGCCGGGCGTGGCCACCACGATTTGGTGGCCCGCCCGGCTAAGCGCGTCGTAGGGTGCCGCGAATTCTTCGGCCCAGTAACCGGTCGGGTGCCGGGTGCCGTCCTTGAGTGTCCAGTAACTCGTTGCGGTGACGACGAACAGGATCTTGGCCATGGGATGAACCTACTTCGCCACCGCACCACCGGCAACGCATCGAAACAGCTTGTGCGCTAAGCGCTAAAACCACACCTTACGGCCGCCGACCGGACGTCCGACCGCACCGAGGATCCACAAGACCACGCCGATCAGCACCAGGATGCCACCGATCGTTTCGAGGATCGGGATGACGGCGAAATAACCGATGATCACCAGGATGATGCCTAAGACAATCACGTCGAGTTCCCTTCTATTGGGCGTCAGTAGAATTGGTAATCATCGGGTTACCCCTTCTGAACGCCCTCAATCAGGCAACGCTAGTTTCCCTTGATCAGCGCGGCGCGGGCCAGCGTCTGCTCCGCCTGCTTGACGTGGGCGGCGTCGACGAGCACGCCGTTGACTCCGACCGCGCCACGCCCCTTGGATTCGGCCTCCCGGTAAGCGGCGACATTGGCTTCGGCCCGGGCGATCTCATCGGCGGTCGGCGCGTAGACACCGTTGGCGACGGGCACCTGGTCGGGGTGGATGGCCCACTTGCCGGTGTAGCCCAGCAGCGACGCGCGCCGCGCGTCACGCTCGTAACCCGACAGGTCGCGGTAGTCGGGATAGGGCGCGTCGATCGCGTCGATGCCCGCGATGCGCGCGGCGACGATCACCTTGTTCCGCGCGTAAGCCCAGAATTCGCCCGGGTATTCGCCGAGCGGGACGAAGTTGGTGTCCACCCGTGCACCCTGCGACAGCGAGAAGTCGCCGACCCCGAAGATCAACGCATCCAGGCGAGGGCAGGCCGCCGCGATCTCTTCCGCGTTGGCGAGGCCTTCCACTTCTTCGATCAGTACCTCGAGCCGAATCTGGTTGCTCAGGCCGAGTTTCGACTCGAGTTGGGTGAGCAGCACGTCCACCCACCAGACGTCGCGGGCGGTCCGGGCTTTCGGAATGATGATGGTGTCGAGGTTCGCGCCGGCCTTGGTGACGACGTCGATGACGTCATCGTGACACCACTGGGTGTCCAAGCCGTTGATCCGGATGGCGCGGGCGGTGCGTCCCCAGTCGATGTCGTTGAGCGCGGCGATCGCCTTGGCGCGCGATTCCACTTTGGCGCCGACCGGGGTCGCATCCTCGAGGTCGAGGAACACCAAATCCGCGCCGCACTTGGCGCCCTTCTCGAACATGTTGTCGTTGCACGCGGGCACCGCGAGTTCCGAACGACGGAGCAGACCAGTCACAAGTTTCCTTCTGTCACAACACGCCGCGGGCGTGCAGGTCGTCAATCTCGTTGGGGGTCAAGCCGAGTAGCTCGCCGTAGACTTCGGCGTTGTGTTCACCGAGGTTGGGTCCAAGATGGCCGACCGTCCCGGACGCCGACGAGAAGCGCGGGACGGGGGCCTGCACCGTCATCGCCCCGAGCTGGTCGTCCTCGACCGAGATGAACACCTCGCGATGTGCCAGCTGCTCGTCGGCGACCAGATCGCGGATGTCGTAGACGGGGGCCGCGGCGACCTCATGGGCTTCGAAAGTCTGCATCGCCTCCGAAAGCGTCTTGGTGGCAACCCAATCCGCGACCAGCGCGTCGACCTCGCGGGCCCGGGCCAGCCGGCGCTGGGGGTCGGAGAAGTCGGGGTCGGACAACAGGTCGTCTCGCCCGATGGCGCGAAACACCCTTAGCGCCAGCGCCGGTGAGCTGCCGGACATGGCGAGCCACCGTCCGTCCGCGGTGCGGTAGGTGTTGCGCGGAGCCGAAATGTCCCAGCGGTTGCCGGCCCGCTCGGGCACTAGGCCCAGTTGGTCGTAGCCCAGCAGCGTCTGCTCGAGCAGGCGCGCCAGCGGGTCGATCAGGTTGACGTCGATCAGTTGCCCCGGCGCGCCGTGCACGTCGCGGTGGTACAGCGCCATCATGACCGCGTAGGTGGCGTTCAACGAGGCGACGCCGTCGGCCAACATGAACGGCGGCAGCGTGGGCGGGCCGCCGGCCTGGCCGGTGATGTGCGCGAACCCGCTCATCGCCTCGCCGAGCGTGCCGAAGCCCGGGCGTTCGCTCTTCGGTCCGGTCAACCCGTATCCCGTGATGTGCAGCATCACGATCTTGTCGTTGACCTGCCGCAGGTTCTCGTAATCGAGGCCCCATTTGCGCAACGTCTGCGGCCGGGTGTTGAAGATCGCGACGTCGGCGTGCTCGACCAGTCGGCGCACCATCGCCTGTCCTTCGACGCAGCGCAGGTCCAGCGTGATCGCTCGCTTGTTGCGCGACAAGGACTTCCACATCAGCCCGACGTCCTCGCGCTGATTGCCCCACCCGCGGATCGGATCGCCGTGCCGAGGGTCTTCGACCTTGATCACGTCGGCGCCGAACTCGCCCAGGTAGGTCGCGACCAGCGGGGCGGCCGCCAACGTCGCGAGGTCGAGCACTCGCACACCTTCAAGCATTTGCATCGGCACCCACCCTGGTATTCGAGGGCCGTTGCAGCCCAAGGTGTCCCCGCAATGTCGAGGACTCGTACTCGGTGCGGAACAGGCCGCGTCGCTGCAGCTCCGGAACCACCATCCGCACAACGTCTTCGAATGCGCCGGGCAGATGCGTTGCCGCCAGCACGAAACCGTCGCAGGCGCTGCTTTCGAACCAGTCCGCCATCTGATCGGCCACCTGCTCGCCGGTGCCGACGAACCGCGGACCCTGCAGCAGCGTCGCGCGATGACCGGCCAGATCGCGGACGGTCACCGTGTCGCCGCCGATGTGGTTGCGCAGGTTTTGCACCAGTCCGCGAATTCCGGAAGACGACGCGATCAGCTCGTCGGTGACGGGATCGTCCAGATCGTGTTGCGCGAAGTCGTAATTCATCAACTCCGACAACAATGTCAGCGATGCCATGGGATGAACCAGTTCGTTGAGGAACAGAGCTTCGCGCTCCTTGGCGTGGGCCTCGGACTCGCCCACCACAGCGTAGGCCATCGGGCAGATCCGTACCGAGGCAGGATCACGCCCGGCCTCGGCGATGCGTTCCTTCTGGTCGGCGTAGTGACTGCGCGCGACCTCGATGCCCGGATCGCCGGTGAAGATCAATTCCGCCCAACGCGAGGCGAATTCACGACCGCGGCCCGACGAACCGGCCTGGATGATGACCGGCCTGCCTTGCGGGGTGCGGGGCACCGTCAGCGGTCCACGAGCGGAGAAGTACTGCCCGACATGGCCCAGCTCGTGCACCTTGCCCGGATCCGCATAGTGTCCGCTCGCCCGGTCGTGCAGGATCGCGTCGTCCTCCCAGGTGTCCCAGAGGCCCGTCACGACGTCCATGAATTCGTCGGCACGGTCGTATCGCTCGTCGTGGCCCAGGTGCGCGTCGACGCCGAAGTTCTGCGCCTCGCTGTCGTTGACCGAGGTGACCACGTTCCAGGCGGCCCGCCCGCCGGAGAGGTGGTCGAGCGTCGCGAAGGTCCGGGCGACGTGGAACGGCGCGTAGTAGGTGGTCGAGTAGGTGGCGCCCAGCCCGATGTGCGACGTGGCCTGAGCCAGCACCCCGAGTACCAACCCGAGGTCGAGCTTGACCGGGCGGGCACCGTAGGACACCGCCTCGTCCACCGACCCGCCGTACACCCCGGGCATCGCCAGGCGGTCGTCGAAGAACATCAGGTCGAAGCAGCCTTGTTCGAGCTGCCGGCCGATCTTGGCGTAGTAGGACGCGTCGAGGTAGCCGTGTTCGGTCGCGGGGTGTCGCCACGAGCCGGCGTATACCGAGGTGCTGCCCGCTTGCATGAAAGCAACGAGGGCCATCTTGTCGTGTCGTCGATCAACCATCGTCGAAATTTAACACCTGATATTTCAGATATCAAATGTGAGATGTTCTGTTTGATAGCATTCCCGGATGGCAGCCATCGACATCTCCGGCACGGTGCGCGAGCGGGCCGCCCGCGAGCTCCGGGACCGCATCCTGACCGGCGCCTTGCCCGCCGGTGCGCGGGTCGACCTCGACGCCATCACCGCGGAGTTCGCGACCAGCCGGACCCCGGTCCGCGAGGCACTGCTGGAACTGTCCTACGAGGGTTTGGTGCAGGTCGCACCCCGTAGCGGCGTCACCGTGATCGGCATCAGCCCCACCGATGTGATGGACAGCTTCACGATCCTCGGCGTTCTCACCGGACAGGCCGCCGCCTGGGCGGCGCAGCGCATCGAGCCCGGAGAGCTCGACATGCTGCGCGAGCTCGCCGCCGACGTGGTGGCGCGCTCCGGTGACGACAGCATCGGCGAGGCCAACTGGCATTTCCACCAGAAGATTCACCGCGCCGCACACTCGCCACGGCTGATGACGCAGATCAGACAGGCCTCTCGGGTGGTGCCGAGCAACTTCCTCACCCTGTTTCCCGACCATGAGAAACATTCGCTCGACGAACACCAGGAGTTGCTCGACGCGCTCGGCGCCAAGGATGTCGAGCGGTCCCGCACGATTGCCGAACGCCATGTCCTGGACGCGGGGCGCTCGCTGGCCGACTGGCTCGAGCAGCGTCGCACCGACTGAGAGGCATCCAGCCCTCACACGCCGCGAGTGCTTGCCGGCGCGGCGCCGGGATTTGAGTATTTTCGTGGGGTGGCGATAGCCCCTGTCCCAGCACGAGTCCCAGCGCAGTACACGCTGTCGCCTGCCGCACCGCGCCCGCGCACGCTGATCGACATCCTCCATGAGACCGCCGAGCGCTACCCCGATGCGACGGCCATCGACGACGGCACCGTCCAGCTCACCTACAACGAACTGATCGGCGACATCGAGGCCAGCGTGGAATGGCTGGCTGCCCGGGGCATCGGGCGCGGCGACCGGATCGGCATCCGGATGCCGTCGGGCAGCTACGCGCTGTATGTCGCGATCCTGGCGACCCTGGCCACCGGCGCCGCGTACGTGCCCGTCGACGCCGACGACCCCGACGAACGCGCGGAGTTGGTGTTCGGTGAGGCCGGCGTCGTGGGCGTCATCACCGAGGCGGGTTTGCTCCGCGGCGTCGGCTTGTCGCGAGGATGGCGGGCCACGGCGCCGTTGGGCCGCGACGACGCCTGGATCATCTTCACGTCCGGATCGACCGGCACGCCAAAGGGTGTCGCGGTGACTCACCGCAGCGCCGCCGCGTTCGTCGATGCCGAGGCACAGATGTTCTTGCAGGACAACCCGATTGGGCCCGGCGATCGGGTACTGGCCGGGCTATCGGTGGCTTTCGACGCATCGTGCGAGGAGATGTGGCTGGCTTGGCGCCACGGCGCCTGCCTGGTTCCCGCGCCTCGCTCGCTGGTGCGCAGCGGGATGGACCTGGGTCCGTGGCTGGTCACCCGCGACGTGACCGTGGTGTCGACGGTGCCGGCGCTGGCCGCGCTGTGGCCCAGCGAGGCACTGGAAGCCGTGCGGCTGTTGATCTTTGGCGGTGAAGCCTGCCCGCCGGAGCTGGTCGAGCGGCTCGCCGTCGACGGCCGGGAAGTGTGGAACACCTACGGCCCGACCGAAGCGACGGTGGTCGCGTGCGCGGCGAAACTCGGCGGCCCCGGCCCGATCAGCATCGGGCTACCGCTGCCCGGCTGGGATCTCGCCGTCGTCGACGGCGACTGCCTGCCGGTCGCCTATGGTGACGTCGGCGAGCTGGTGATCGGCGGCGTCGGGCTGGCCCGCTACCTGGACAAGGAGAAGGACGCCGAGAAGTACGCCGCGATGCCGTCGCTGGGCTGGGCGCGCGCGTACCGCAGCGGCGATCTGGTCCGGCTGGAACACGACGGGCTGTATTTCTGCGGCCGCAGCGACGACCAGGTCAAGGTCGGCGGCCGGCGCATCGAGCTGGGTGAGGTCGACTCGGCGCTGGTGCACCTGCCCGGGGTCAGCGGCGGAGCGGCCGCGGTGCGCCACACCGCCGCCGGCACACCGGTTTTGGTTGGCTACCTGGTCAGCGCCGATCCGGAGTTCGACCTCGGCGAGGCGCGCGCCCGGCTCGCCACGCAGCTGCCGGCCTCGCTGGTGCCGCGGCTGGTCCAAGTCGAGGAGCTGCCCACCCGCACGTCCGGCAAGGTGGACCGCGACGCGCTGCCCTGGCCGCCGCCGGGCGGCGAGTCGGACCAAGCCGTCGACCTGGGCGGTACGACGGGTTGGCTGGCTGGGTTGTGGCGCGATCTGCTGGGCGCCATTGAGACAGGACAAGTGGACACCGTCGAGGCGGACTTCTTCGCGCTCGGCGGCGGCTCGCTGGCGGCCGCGCAACTGGTCGCCGTGCTGCGCCAGCAGTACCCCCAGGTCACCGTCGCCGATCTGTACGACCATCCGCGGCTGGGCTCGCTCGCCGGGTTCCTCGACGAACTCGAGGCGCCGCCGGAGATCGCCGAGCGCACCGTCCGGCCGACACCGTGGCTGACGCGGATCGCGCAGACCGTGCTTGCCGTGCCGTTGGCGACGCTGTCGGCGCTGCCGTGGTTGACGTGGCTTGCGTTGGGCAACAATGTCGCTCGCGCGCTGCACGTGGTGCCGTGGACCGTGGCGGTGAACTGGTGGCTGATCGTGGCGGCGTTCGTTGCGTTCGTCACGCCGTTGGGCCGGATGGGCATCGCGGTGCTCTGCGCGCGGATCCTGCTGTGGAATGTGCGGCCGGGCACCTACCCCCGCGGCGGGTCGGTGCACCTGCGGATCTGGTTCACCGAACGGCTCGCCGAGGCCAGCGGCGCGCACAATCTGTCCGGGGCGCCGTGGCTGGTGTACTACGCCCGCGCGCTCGGGGCCAACATCGGCAAGGGCGTCGACCTGCATTCGCTGCCCCCGGTCACCGGGTTGCTCACCGTCGGTCACCGCTGCGCGATCGAGCCCGAAGTCGACTTGTGCGGTTACTGGGTCGACGGGGACGTGTTCCACGTCGGCGAGATCACGATCGGCAACGACGCGACGGTCGGTGCCCGCAGCACGTTGCTGCCCGGCGCGGTCGTCGGCAAGAACGCCGATGTGGCACCGGGCGCAGGCGTGCTGGACAAAATCAAGAACGGCCAGTACTGGAAGGGTTCGCCAGCGGTGAAGTCCGGCCGGGTCAACCACCCGTGGCCAGACGAAAGACCTTCGCGCCGAACGCATTGGGTCGCGATGTACGGGCTGACGTCGGTGCTGCTGGGCGCGCTGCCGCTGGTCGCGGTGGCGAGCGGCCTCGCGGTCATCGCGGTGGCCGTGCGGCACACGCACCGGCTGTCGCAGGCCGTGGTCCCCGCGCTGCTGTGGACACCGGTTGCGACGCTGGCCGCACTCGCGGTGTACGCACTGCTGACGGTGCTCGCGGTGCGGATGTTGTCGCTCGGGCTGCGCGAGGGCTATCACCCGGTGCGCAGTCGCGCCGGTTGGCAGCTGTGGTCCACCGAGCGCCTGATGGATGCCGCGCGCAACTATCTGTTCCCGCTGTATGCCGGCCTGCTGACGCCGATGTGGCTACGGCTGCTGGGCGCCAAAGTCGGCCAGGGCACCGAGATCTCGACGGTGTTGCTGACGCCGAAGTTCACCGTGATCGAGGACGGTGCGTTTCTGGCCGACGACACGATGGTCGCGTCGTACGAGCTGGGCGGCGGGTGGATCTACGCGGCGACGACGACCGTCGGCAGGCGCGCGTTCCTCGGCAACTCGGGCATCACCCAACCCGGCCGCCGGGTGCCCGACGACGGATTGGTGGCGGTGTTGTCGGCGGCACCGCCCAAGGCCAAGCGCGGCTCATCCTGGCTGGGCAGCCCGCCGATGCGGCTGCGCCGTCGCCCCGCCGAGGCCGACGCGGCGACCACCTACGACCCGCCACAGCGCCTGAAGACGATGCGCGCGCTGGTCGAAACGTTCCGGTTGCTGCCGGTGATCGTGTCCGTCGGGATCGGGCTCGCCGTGCTGGGCGGATTGCAGGCGCTGGCACGGATATTCGGCATCTGGTGGGCGGCGCTGGGCGGCGGGCTGGTGCTGCTGGCGGCGGGTGCAATCGCCGGCGGAATCACGATCGTCGCGAAATGGCTTCTGGTCGGCCGGATCCGGGCCAGCGAATATCCGCTCTGGTCGTCGTTCGTCTGGCGCAACGAAGTCGCCGATACGTTCGTCGAAACCGTGGCCGCGCCGTGGTTCGCCCGGGCGGCCAGCGGCACGCCGGTGCTGAATCTGTGGCTGCGCGCGCTGGGCGCCCGTATCGGGCGCGGCGTGTGGTGTGAAACCTATTGGCTCCCTGAGGCAGACCTCGTCACGCTGGGCGACGGGGCGACCGTCAACCGTGGCTGCGTGGTGCAGACTCACCTGTTCCACGACCGCATCATGCGGATGGACAGTGTCGTGCTGGAACCCGGTGCGACGCTGGGTCCGCATTGCGTTGCACTGCCCGCCGCCCGGCTCGGCGCCGGCGCGACCGTCGGACCGGCGTCCCTGGTGGTCCGCGGCGACGAGGTACCGGGATCGACACGCTGGCAAGGCAATCCGATCAGGCCGTGGAATCCCGGCCGCAAGAAAGCCCGTAAGGCCCGCGGCGACCAGGACACCGCGGCGTGAAGGCGTCCGCCAAGAAGATGCCGCCGGACGTGATCGACGAGTACCTCCCGCAAAACGGCAACCCCGGCTACCAGGTGTCGCGGTACGAGCTGGATCTGGACTACAAGGTTGCATTGAACCGACTGTCCGGTTCGGCCACGATCACCGCCGTCACGCTGACCGAGTTGCAGCAATTCACCCTCGACCTGTCTAACGCGTTGTCGGTGTCGAAGGTATCGGTGAACGGCAAGCGCGTCGACCAGTTCTCGTGTCGTGGCGGCAAGTTGCGCGTCCGACTGGCCTCGAAGCTCCCGACCGGCGCCGCGTTGTCGATCGTGGTGCGATACGGCGGTTCGCCGCGGCCACTTCGTTCGCTCTGGGGCGACGTCGGTTTCGAGGAACTGACCGACGGAGTACTGGTCGCGGGGCAACCCAACGGCGCCGCCTCGTGGTTTCCCTGCAACGACCATCCCAGCGCCAAGGCGGCCTTTCACCTCCAAGTCAGCACCGAAAGCCGGTACCGGGTGATCGCCAACGGGCAGCTGCTCTCGCGCCGGGCCCGCGCCTCGCGGACCGTGTGGACCTATGAACAGCGCGAGCCGACATCGACCTACTTGATCACCCTGCAGATCGGCGACTACGAGATACGGCGGCTGGCCCGCACCCCGGTATGGATCCAGGCCGCGCTGCCCGCGCGGTTGCGCCGAGACTTCGATCACGACTTCGCCCGCCAACCCCAGATGATGAAGTTGTTCATCGAACTGTTCGGACCGTATCCGCTGGACACCGGGTACACCGTCGTGGTCACCGATGATCCGCTGGAGATACCGCTTGAAGCCCAAGGCATTTCGATCTTCGGAGCCAACCACTGCGACGGCACCCGGTCCAGCGAACGGCTGATCGCCCACGAGCTGGCGCATCAGTGGTTCGGTAACTCGGTGACCGCGGGCCAGTGGCGCGACATCTGGCTGCACGAAGGGTTCGCCTGTTACGCGGAGTGGTTGTGGTCGGAGAGCAGCGGCGGCCCCAGCGCCGACGACCTCGCCCGGCTGCACCACACGCAGTTGCGTGCCAAGCCGCAGAACCTGCTACTGACCGATCCGGGAGCACCCGACATGTTCGACGACCGCGTCTACAAGCGCGGCGCGTTGACCCTGCACACGTTGCGCGGCCGGCTGGGCGACGACAATTTCTTTGCGCTGCTGAAGGATTGGACGTCGCGGCATCGCCACGGTACCGCCGTCACCGCCGACTTCACCGGCCTCGCGGCTAATTACTCCGACGAGTCGCTGCGCTCGTTGTGGGAGGCGTGGCTGTATTCGACCGCGGTGCCGGTCAACTGAGCGCGGGCAGCACAACGTCGGTCAGCAGCTGGACCGACTTCCACGCCTCGTCGACGGGCATGCCGCCGACCAGCGGGTGCAGCACCAGCGGTCCGTAGTCTTCGCAGTCCCGGATTTCGGCGATCAGCTCGTCGGGAGTCAAGAACCGATATCGCCCGGATGCTCTGACCTCGTCCAGCGTCCGGACACCGGGCAGGTGCATCAGGGATCGTTGGTCGGTGGACCACTCGCCGTAAGTGACTGCCTCCCAAAGGATGTGCTCGCCGAGTTCGGCCCACGCCCGGTCGGGATCCTCGTGCAGGTAGATCATTCCGCGGTTGATCGGACCGGGCATCAGAATGAACGGCTTGATACCCGACTCGGCGCACAGCTCGCGGTAATAGGCGGCGATGTCGGGCAGATGGTCGGCCAGGCTCAGTGGCAGTCCGAATCGCGCCGCGCGCCGCGCGGTGGCGCGCGCACCGCCACCGACGTACAGCGGCGGGTGCGGCCGGGTCCAGGTGCCGGTACAGATTCCCGGCCCGGCGCCGGACCAGACCGCCAGCATCTGTGCGACCAGGTCGTCCATCAGCGCGCCACGCTGGCTGAAATCCATTCCGAGCGAGTCATATTCGACAGTGCGGTAGCCCAGGCCCACCGTCGTGTGCAACCTGCCGCGGCTCATGTTGTCCACCAGCGCAATGTCTTCGGCGAGGCGGACCGGATTCCACAACGGCCCCAGCGCGCAGTCCACGCTGGCAATCATCGTCGAGGTGCGCGCCAGGAACATCGCCGCAGCCATGATCGGGTTACAGCTCCAGCCATGGCCGGTGGCGTGGTGCTCGTCGACGCTGACCGTCAGGATGCCGTGGGACTCACCCCATTGCGCCAACTCGAGTGCGGCCGACAACAGCTTGCTCTGGGTGCGCGGTTCTCCGTGCGGGGAGGCGAAGTTGAAGCGCAGCACCGTCAATACCATGTCAGGCTCCGTCGGGTCCCGGGGCGGCGATGGACTCCACGAACGCGGTGAAGTCGGGGAACAAGGCGCGATCGACGATCTCGACGCGGGTACCGAACGCGTCGACGTAGTAGGCGAACATCCCGAACTCCGAGTCCGGCATAACTCCGGTCATTTCGAAGGTGAAGCCGTTGGTCTCCAAGGCGCGTGCGGTCTCGGCGAGGTTATCGGTGAAATAGCCGACGTGGTGTACGGAGTTACCGGGTGCGGCGGTCCACGGCGTGCCCGGAACCTCCTGGACCAGTTCGAGGTGCGGACTCTGCACGGAGTAGACGATCGTCGAGGTCAGGTCGCGAACCCCGGCCGTGGTCCGGAACGGCAACGTGTAGCTGAGCGGGGTGATCCATCGATAGCCGGCCAGCGCGGTGAGGCGGGCCATCGCGTCGTCGAGGTCGGGCACCACGATGCCGGTGTGATAGAAGTCCTTGGGCTGCAACACAAATGTCATTGCGATGTCCCTTCCGTCATGAGTTAGCCGCTATCTGCCGCGAAAGCCAGGCTCTTTCCCAGAAGTTGGTGGTGCCGTCCAGCAGACTTTCATGGGCTTCCCGCAGCACTTCGCGCGCCCCCGGATGATCGGGCTGCGCCGTGGTGACGAGCTCGGCCAGGTGGATGGCGTGCAGGGGATGGTCCTCGGCGAGGTGTGCCCTGGCCCGGCCGACGAGCGCATCGGCGCCGGCCAGTTCGACCACATCGGTGCCGACGGCGTCGAACCCGACGGGATACAGCTCAGTGGTCGACCGGTGGTGGAACCAGCCCGAGTAGTTCTCCCAGACCGCCCGCACATCCCAGCAGACCTTTCCATAGCCTTGTCCCACTTCGTATTCCGCGGGAAGGGTGATTTCGCGCATCAGGGTCTGCACATCTTTTCCGGCGTTCATCCCGGCCACGGTCTGGTCGTGGATGTACTCGATGGCGTCGCGCAGCCGGGTGAGTTCGTGGTGGATGCGCTCGGCACCCGCGATCGGTTCGAAGTGACCAGTGACCAGGAGCTCGGGCGCCAGATCGCGCACCCGATCGACCGACGCGATCGCGGTCAGGGCATCGCGGTAGCGGTCGCCGCGCATCGTGACGAGGTTGGGGATGTGTCCGAATATCGGGCCAAAGGTGTTTCCGCACAGACATATCCGCTCATCGGGCAGCCAGATCACCAACGAGTCGGTGGTCTCGCCGCCGGGCACGGAGATCAGCTCCAGTCGACGCCCGCCGACCTCGAGGGTGAGCGTGTCGTCGAAGTCCACGTCGACGGTGGGAACGCTCTGGGCGGGCAGCCTCTTCGTGCCGAGACGGCGTTGAATGGCTTGGATCCCGGTCGCCAGCGTGTCTTTGAACGCGAAGGCGCTGCGGCTGGCGCGGTACGGGATGAGGCGCTCGTTGTCGTCTCGCCAGTGGGTCCAGTTCGCCTGGGCGACAACGGTTGTGTCGGCGTCGCGAACGCTGTCCAGACCGCCGACGTGGTCCACGTGACCTTGGGTGAAGATGATGTAGCGCACCGGCGAGGAGTCGACGGCGTCAAAGTTGGCCCGATGCACCGGGCCCTCGAAACCCATGCCGGTGTTGACGATCACCCGTCCGTCGTCGGTGGTCAGCAGGTATGCGTTCGACAGGCCCGGCGAGCACCACAGCCCCGGTGCGATCTGCTCGGCGCGTTCGGCGGCCGCCGGCCGCAGGCCATCGGCGCCCGGCCTGCTGCGGTACACCGGCTCAAAGTCGTGGGCGTTCATCGATGCTCCTCATTCGGGGCGGACGTCGAACCGGTCGAAGTAGAAGTCGAACCGCCCGCGCAGTTCGTCGGCCGTAACGCCGAAGTGCCGTTGCAGGTCGTAGCGGATGCGTCCGTGCTTGCCGCGCGGATTGCCGTCCAAGTAGTGCTGGAATCGCTTGCGCACCTTCGGAGTTATTTCGACCCCACCGCGCCGGTAGAGCTCGTCGAGCAACGGCAGTTCGTTGCCGTTGAGCTGGTGGAAGTTGATGTCGATGCTGCGCTCGGACGCCACCAGGTCGCGGTCGCGGACACAGGCGCTGAGCAGTCGGTGCACACGATCGGTCCAGTAGTCGAGTAGCCAGCCCGGCTCGATACTCGTGCGGCGCAGCCGATCGGAGTAGGCCATCATCGTGATCGCCGACTGCACCACCGCGACGGGGTCGCGGTGCGTGAACGCGACCGTCGCGTCGGGAAAGGTCGCCATCAGCGGGCCGAGCTGCTCGCAGTGCTGAGGGCTCTTGAGGATCCAGGTCCGCGGTCCGCGCAGAAAAGTCAGCGCCTGCAAGACCTTCTTCAGATACGCGTAGTGACGCGTTTGGTCGAGCGCGAGGTAGTAGTCGCGCCAATCCGGCACGCGGGCATGCCATTCCAGGACATAGCCGGCCAGGTCGAGATCGAGGAGTTCGACCTCCTCCTCGATCGCCTCGGGGAACCGGTCGTGCATGGCGGCCACCACCGGAGCGCTGACCATCAGGGCGTCGTGTTCGGCCTTGGCGCGCGCATAGCGCGGGTCGACGCCGAAGATGTCGGGGCCCTCGCCGCGCGCGGGGATCGGCTCCTGGCTCTCCCAATACGGCAACGCGCGCCGGCGCGGGTCCGCGGCAATGAGATTCACCAGATGGGTGGTGCCGGATCGCGGCATGCCGACGACGATGAACGGCTGCTCGATCGGGATCGACTCGATCTCGGGATAGCGCTTGACGAGCTCGGTGAGCGACAGCCGGTTCCGCAGCAGGCGAACAACTCGCTGTCGCAGGGTCGAGCGGCTCAGCTGGCGCAGGCCGTCGTCGGCTTCGATCGCGGCGACGTGCGCGGTCAGCCGGTCACCGAAACCATCGGTGTCGTCCAGATCGTCGGCGCCCGCTTGCTCGACGGCCTCCGCGAGCATCCCGTCGATGTCGAAAACGATCTGTTTGGCCTCGGTGAATTCCAGGATCTGCCGCTGCACATCGGTCAGCTGCGGCGAGGTCAGGTCGTCGAAATCGATGTCAGCGATGTCGGGGCCCGCAGAGCCCATGCGACCGCCCTCCTCGACCGGGTGTCGAATATTCGACGTATCATTCGAAATATGATACGGACCGTAGACGCGGGACCGACGCCTCGTCAACCCACTTCCCCACCGACCGAACGCGTGGTCGCGGTCATGCGGCTGCTCGGGTCCCAGCCCGCGCGAGCGTTCTCGCTCGCGGAGATAACCCGCGAGCTGGGCATCAGCCGCGCCACCGGGCACGCGATCCTGACGACGCTGGCGGCCCAGCACTGGGTGGTGCGTAACGTCGCGACGGCCGCCTACTCCTGGGGTCCGGGCATCGCGTCGCTGGCTCGGCCGACGGACGACCGGGTCTTTCACGGAATCGTGCGGCAGCTCGCCGAATCGACGGCGGCGCAAGCATTTCTGGCGCGCCGCGAGGGCAATGCCATCGTCGTGGTGGACAGTGCCGGCGAATCCGCTTCCGGGATGCGCATCGACCGCGGATTGCGGATGCCCCTGGTCGCGCCGTTCGGCCGCGACTACCTCGCGTGGAGCCCGGCCAGCGCACAGCGCGCCTGGCTCGAGAGCATCGGCAAGCCGTCGACCCCGCTATCCCGGCGAATCACCGCGGTGCTCAGCGAGATTCGGGACCGCGGATACACCGTCGAACGGCTCGGCCGCGAATACCGTCAGGTGTACACCGCACTCCGCGCACTGCGCGGAGACGGAGAACCCGACGCGATCACCGCTCGCCTCGCCCGGGCGTTCGCCGACCTGACGGTGATCGACGTGCTGGACGCCGAGCTCGGCGAAAGCGATACGCACAGCGTCGCCACGATTTCCGCCCCGATCTTCGACGAGGACGGCGTGGTCGCGATGTCCATCAGCGCCGCGCCCTTCGCCGAGCTGACCGCGGCCGATGTGGCGCGCCTCAGCGAGCAGGTGTGCGCCGCGGCGCGGCGGATCGAACCGCGGCTCGCGAGCCCTACAGGTTAGCCAGGTCGTCGGGAACGTCGACCTGGTGTTCCATCAGCGCCTCGAGGGGCACGACCTCAAGCGTGCGTTCGTGGGTGCTGGCCAACACCACCGGCGCGGCGCAGCCATCGCGATGCGCCCGAAGCCAATTCAGGGCGGTGACGCACCAGCGGTCGCCGGGCAGCAGACCCGGAAACCGGTACTCAGGCACCGGCGTCAGCAAGTCGTTGCCGATGGACCGCTGATGCTCGAGAAACTCGGCGGTCATCACCGCGCAGATGGTGTGGCGGCCGGCGTCCTCGGGTCCGCTCGAGCAGCAGCCGTCGCGGTAGTAACCGGTGAGGGGCTCGGTGCCGCACGGCTGCAGCGGGCCGCCGAGCACGTTGCGATCGGACATCTCGTTAGTATCGCGCCGCCGAGGTGAAAGTTAGAAGAGGCATCACCGACTCGCCCCAGCGAATTTGCCGTTCCGACGCGGCTATCCGGCCATCCGGTAGCCGACCGCAGGGCGGAACTCGTTCAGGCTGCGGGCCGCGGCCCCGTCTGTCTCGGCGTAGATCCGGGCGATCTCGACCAGGGCGTTGCCCGTCCGCGCCAGTTCCGCGTGCGACGCGCTGAGCAAGGCCAGCATTTGGGTGGCCTCCGCCGCGAACGCGGCCGCCGCCTGGGCCGAGACCTCTTCGGCGCCGGCGGGAACGAGTGCGGTCACCGCCGGTTCCACCGCCGCGCCGGTCTGAAGTGCCTGCATCGCGCTGCCGACGATCTGGGTGCCGACGACGGCCACCGCCGGGTCGAAGGACATGGACCGCATCGGCGCACTCCCGGATCAGCAAAACAATGTCGGATGCGATAGTAGCAATAGGCAATTATTTGTGTCTACATGAATCGGGCTATGTCGGCTGGTCGCTCGCCCGCGCCCGCGCAATGTCCTCCGCGAATGGACGCACTCGCCCCGGCAGGGTTAACTCGGGGCAATGTCGACTCCGAACCCGCCCGGATTCCCGGCCGGCCCGCCGCCCGAGGGTTGGCTGCCGCCCGGCTACGTGCCGCCCCAGGGCCCGCCGATGCCACCGCCCTCGGGATATCCGGGATACCAACCGGGCTATCCGCCACCGCAGCCCGGCTACCGACCGCAACCCGGTTATCCGCAGCCCGGCTACCCACCGCAACCCGGCTATCCGCAGCCATATCCCGGCTATGCCGGGTATCCGGGGGTCGATCCCCAAGCGCCGTTCGGCCGCGATCCCGCGACCGGTGTTCCACTGTCCGACAAGTCCGGCACCACCGCGGGACTGTTGCAGCTTTTCTTCGGTGTGTTCGGCATCGGCCGCTTCTACATCGACTCGACCCAGATCGCGGTCGCGCAGCTGATACTCGGCCTCGTCGGACTCGTTTTCAGCCTGTTCTGCTTTGCCGCGTTGCCGCTCCTGATCGGCAGCGCCGTGTGGGCGATCGTCGACGCGATCATGATGTTCACCGGCAGCGTGAAAGACAATTACGGCCGCAAGCTGCGCTAGCACCAGATCACGATCAGGTCACAATTGCTAACCTCAAATCATTGCGATCGGCGCGTCGAACCTCCTGCGGGACAAGGGAAATCTACCGTCACTACGTGAACCGCCGAACGGCCATGAAGTTGCCTCTCGTGCTGGCAGCTGGCGCGGCATTGAGCAATATGCCGCGTGCTTCTGCTGAAGCGACCCGGTGGTCGACCGAACGCGCCAACGCCTGGTATCGCGCGCAGGGCTGGCTTGTCGGCGCTAACTACATCCCGTCGACCGCCATCAATCAGCTGGAGATGTTTCAGCCGGGAACGTTTGACGCCCAACGCATTGACGGCGAGTTGGCCGTGGCCCGCACAATGGGGTTCAACACGATGCGCGTCTTCCTTCATGATCAGTTATGGGCCACCGACCGCCAGGGTTTCCAAAGCCGGCTGGGCCAGTTCGTCGGAATCGCGTCGCGCCATGGCATTAAGCCGCTCTTCGTGTTATTCGACTCCTGCTGGGACCCGTTCCCCAAGGTCGGCCCGCAGCACGCGCCGGTACCGGGCGTGCACAACTCCGGCTGGGTGCAGAGTCCGGGTGCTGAACGCCTCGGCGACCCCCGCTACGTCCCCGTCATGCAGGACTACGTCACCGGTGTGTTGAGTCAGTTCCGTAATGACGATCGGGTTTTGGGTTGGGACCTGTGGAACGAACCCGACAATCCCGCGAAGGAATACCGCAAGGTCGAGCGCGCGGACAAGCTGCAGCGGGTCGCCGATCTGCTTCCGCAGGTGTTCCGGTGGGCACGATCGGTCGACCCCGCTCAGCCATTGACGAGCGGTGTGTGGCAGGGGTCCTGGGGAGATCCGGGTAGCCGTAGCGCTATCAATGCCATCCAGCTCGACAACGCCGACGTGATCACCTTCCACAACTACGGCAAACCCGCCGAGTTCGAGTCGAAGATCAACGAATTGGCGCCGATGGGGCGCCCCATCCTGTGCACCGAGTACATGGCCCGCTCCCAGGGCAGCACCATCGAAACGATCCTGCCAATTGCCAAGCGGCACAATGTTGGTGCGTTCAACTGGGGCTTTGTAGCCGGGAAAACCCAGACCTACTTTCCGTGGGACTCATGGAATCACCCGTACCCGGCGCCGCCGAAGCTGTGGTTCCACGACCTGCTTTTGCCCGATGGACGCCCCTATCGGCCGAACGAAATGCAGGCAGTTCGGGGGCTGACTGGGGGGCTGGGCTAACCCGGATAGTCGGCTGTTGGTCAATATCGTTGGCAAATCAAGCATTTAGCAATTGATTTGCCAGCAGGGCTGCCACATCGTCTGCTGAAGGCATCTCGGCTATTTGCCTGGCAATGCTGCGGGCAGCCGCCCGATAGCTCGAATTCTCAAGAATTTCGTTGACCGCCAGGACAACTCGATCCGGACTGAACTCGTCGCGCGGAATGCAAATCCCGGCACCCGTCGCCGCGACACGCTCGGCTTGACCAGCCTGATCGGCGCCCTGGGGCGCGAGAACCAACGGAAGGCCGAGGGTCAGCGCACCAAGACTGGTGCCGGCGCCGCCATGAGATACCACGCCGTCCACGCCCTCGAGGAGTTCACGATATGGGAGAAACTCTTCGAACCTTACGAGTTCACTATCGACCGTGAATTCGTACGGTGCTGCGGTGAGGCCGAGCGTGACCCGCAGCGAAAGGTCGCGCTCCGACAACGCCCGGATGATCGGACTGAGCACGCTAGGATCGCCGTACACCGTGCCGAAAGTTACCAGAATCCCGGGCCTGCGGGCCAAGGGCTTTGGAATTCTGGGCTGCGAGGTGCCGGGCGAGCGATGCGCCTCGGGCCGCATGGGTAGCCATCCTGGCGGCACCTGCCATCCATCGACCTGCAGATCGGCCGGGCATATATCGACGACCCACCGGGGCGGTTGCCACCGCACGCCGCGCACCCGGTAATCGGCCGCGGCGCGCACCGCGGCGGCCTGGGCCATATCCGCGGACACATCCGCCCCGAAGGTGTGGGAGACCCTTTCGACGTCGCAGGCCGCGGCCAGCAGCGGCCCGACGTAGTCCGTCTGATCATGGACTATCAGGTCCGGGCACCATGCCTGCGCCGCGGGCAGCGCGTCGTCGATCGACATATCGATTCGGGCGGTGGTAAACGCTTCGAGTAACGCCTCGCGCGTGCATTCACCCCTGACATCTTCACCGGTGCGCCGGACAACCTCCGCGATCACCGCCGGATTGTCCGCCCCCGCCACCAGCACTTGCAGATCTTCGGCCGACAGAACCGGCACGTAGGCGGAGGGAACCATGACTGCGACGCTGTGTCCCCGCGTCCGAAAAGCCCGAGCCAGGGGCAACAGCGGCATGAGGTGCCCACATCCGGGTACGCAACTGAACAGTATTCGCATCGGTTGACCTCCGATCAGGACGGCTGCTCGATACTCCGGAGATAGCCCCGGCGTGCGCTCGCGTCGACACGCAAAACAATGTCGTCCATTCCGAAGGCGCGCTTCACCTGGTCGGCGACCCACGGCGGTGTCCCCGCAATGACTTTGGCGATCACGCCCAGCTCCCGCGGAACGTACAGCTCTTCTTTTCCGGTGCGAAACGCACCGATGATCGCGTCGGCAACCACATCGGGGCTGACCAAACGCATTCCCCGCCGCATTTCGAGTCCCGCGCACATGTCGGTGTCGGTGAATCCGGGCAATGCGATCGTCGTTCGCACACCGGTACCACGCGTTTCGGCGCGGATCGAGCGGGTGAACCCCACCACCGCATGCTTGCTCGCGGCATAGCTGGCCTCGCCCGCCAGAGCGATTTGTCCGCCGGCCGACGCCATGTTCACGATGTGGCCGTGCCCACGAGGCAGGAATCGCCGTAGTGCCAGTCGGGTTCCGACCATCACCCCATACAGGTTGGTATCCAGCAATTGCTGAGTGTCTGCGGGGTCTTCGTGAACGAAGCTGCCGGTGTGCAGAATGCCGGCGTTGTTGACGAGCGCGTCCAGCGGACCGATGTGCTCTTCGGCGTTGGCAAGGAAGGCGTCGAATTGTCCGACGTCCCGCACATCGAGGCCGAACCCCACCGCGCGGTCGCCCAATTGCTTTGCCACTAATGCACATTGAGCATCATTGCGGGCACCGATCGCCACCGACATCCCGGCGCGCGCACACGCCTCGGCTATGGCCAGACCGATGCCGCGAGTACCACCAGTGATCGCGACCCGCGTGACAGTCTTCGGTTTCATCCCATCCAGCATGTGGCGAATGCCGGGACTCGGCCAGAAGAAGTTTCCTCCAACTGTGGGAGGAGACCGCTATTACCGGGCGGCCGCCGCGAGGTTCTCGGCGACCTCGTGCTGCCAAAACTTGTTGGCGTGGTTGGTATCTACCTCGATCTCGAAGCGGTCCGTCATCTCCGCCGTGACGTCGGCGGCGTCGACATAGAACTGCTCATACCAGCGCCGGTGCTGATACACCGCGCCGTCCTCCTCCGTGAGCAACGGGTTCTCGATACGCGTCTTGTGCTTCCAGATCTCGACGTCGTCGAGAAAGCCCTCGCCGAAAGATTTGCTCATAGCCGCGGCGAGCTTGGCCGCGTTGGCCGCCGGCATGCCGGGGAGTTCCTGAACCGCGACGCCCCACTGCAACACGAACGAGTCGTGGGAGACCGGATAGTGGCAGTTGATCAACGCGACTTCAATCGTGAAGTCCGGCGCCACGTCGTTGTGCAACCAGTTGATCATGTAAGCGGGGCCGAAATACGTCGCCTCCGACCGCAGTTTCGTTCCCTCCCACAGCTTCTCGTAGTTCGCCGTGGTATCGGGGCGGGCCTTCGATTCCATCAGCTGGGTGGCCGTGTGGCCTTCGATGATGTTCTTGAAGAACGTCGGGTACGCATGGTGGATGTAGAAGAAGTGGGCCATGTCGACGTTGTTGTCGACGATCTCGCGGCAATGTGACCCCTCGATGAGGATCGAGTTCCACGACCACGGCGACCATTGCCCTTCGGCGTACCCGTCGATCGTCGGCGGGAAGATCTCGGGGGCGGGTGTCGATCCCTCGGGGTCGTGCCAGACCAGCAGTTGACCGTTGACCTCTCCGGTCGGCCAACGCCGCGTCCGCGCCAATCGGGGCGTGCGCTTGGCATAGGGCACCAGCGAGCAACGCCCGGTCGAGCCCTGCCAGCGCCAGTCGTGGAACGGGCATGCCACCGAGTCGCCCTTGACCGTGCCCTGCGACAGGTCGCCGCCCATATGGCGGCAATACGCGTCGAGGACGTTCAACTCGCCCTCCGAATCGGCGAACACCACCAGGCGGGTGCCGAATGCGTTGATGGCGTGCGGTTTTCCGTCACGGAAGTCTTCGGCCAGGCCGATGCAGTGCCAGCCGCGGGCAAAGCGCGTCATCGGCACACCGGTGTCGATGTCCCGGACGTCGTTGTTGATGGTGACCACAGCGATTCCTCCTCAGCCGTCTTCTGCAAGTCGCCGCACGGTGGTCAGCCATTCCTCGACGATGTCGAGAACCACCTCGCGCGAGCGTCGCACCTTGTTGATCGACCCGACGATCTGCCCCGCCGGAGAGCCCGACAACGCGCTCGACCGCGCCCGCATGAACCGCGCGGACGCATCGGCATACACGATGCCCTGCAACGGCATTGGCAGTGGCTCGGGATTATCGGGGCCCTCCCAGGCCTCGGTCCATTCGGTGCGGATTTGCCGGGCCGGCTTGCCGGTCATCGCACGCGAACGCACCGTGTCGGAGTACCCGGCCTTCAGCAGGTTCTCGACCACCCACGGTTCCGTGGACGCCTCGGCGACCGTCAACCACAGCGATCCCGTCCAAGCACCTTGTGCGCCAAGGGCCATCGCGGCGGCCATCTGCCGGCCGTTGCCGATACCCCCCGCAGCCAGTACCGGGATGTCGGGTCCGACCTCATCCACGACCGCGGGCACCAGCACCATCGTGGCGATCTCGCCGGTGTGTCCCCCGGCCTCGCCGCCCTGGGCGATGATCACGTCCACTCCCGCGTCGACGTTGCGCCGGGCGTGCCGCGGCGAACCGCTCAATGCACCTACCAGAACGCCCTTTTCGTGCGCGGCCTCGATCGCGTATGCCGGCGGCGGGCCCAGCGCATTGACGATCATCGACACCGGATGGCGAAGCGCGACCTCGACCTGACCCGGGCCCTCCGCCTCGACCCCGAGGCCCGCGGCTATCACCCGCCGCTCGCTGTCCTCCGGTAGCGGCGGCACCCCGTGGTTAGCCAGCACCTTCTCCAGGTGCTCGGTGTGGCTGGCCGGAATGAGCTTCCGCAACGCATCGAGGCTGTAGGGCTCACCCTTGCCGACGAACTTCTCCAGCATCGCGAAGTCCACGCCGTACGGCCGGCCACCGACGTGCTCGTCGATCCAGGACAGCTCGACTTCGAGGCGCTCGGCGTTGTAGGCCAGCGCCCCCAGCACGCCGTATCCCCCGGCCTTACTGACCTCGGCGACGACGTCGCGGCAATGGAGAACGCGAATAGCGGGAACTCGATGCCGAGGCGCTCACACAGGGAATTCGCCATACTCAGTTACCTTTCCGAGTCACAATGGATTCCAACGAGCGGTCCCTTCGTCGCGGAAGGCGGCGAAGGAGTTGGCCAGATCCCCGGTGCCCGTACACATCACCTGTGTCCGGTTTTCGATGTCGAGCGCGTGACGCAGGCTCGGCGAGTCGATGGTCTGCCACATGGTTTCCTTGGTCATCCAGACCGCTAGTGGCGAATTCTGAGCGATTTCACGGGCTTTCGCGATCGAGGTGTCGAGCAGGCTTGCCGCATCGACCACCTCGAGCGCCAATCCGATGGCCACCGCTTCGGCCGCGTCGAAAACCCGTCCGGTGAGCATCAATTCGGCGGCCCGCGATGCTCCGACCAGGCGCGGCAAGTAATAGCTGGTGCCCATGTCGCATGCCGATACACCGTGTCGGATGAACACCGCACCGAACGTCGCTTCTGCGGCGGCGTAGCGGATGTCGCAGGCCAATGCCAGCGCGAAGCCACCGCCCAACGCGAATCCGTTGACCGCGGCGATAACTGGCACCCGCAGGCGATGGATCTTCTCGAAGGCAGAGGCCATCAGTTCCTGCGCGGCCATCGTGATGGCGACGGTCGAGGTGGCCGCGGCGCGCAGCGCGGCGTACGGGACACCCGTGCTGTCGGTGAGATCGTCCGGCTGTGACTTCAGGTCGGCGCCACTGCAAAACGAGACACCGGCGCCGGTCACCACGATCGCGCGCAACGCCGGATCCCCGTTGAGCTCGTCCAGCAGACGATGCAGGTCGACGAGAGTCTGTGAGTCCAAGGCGTTTCGACGCTCCGGACGGTTGATCGTCAACACGGCGATGGCGCCGTCGTCGAGACGCTCGACGGCGATCGCGGCGTCGGCGCTCACGAGCTCACCCCCGTGGCGTCCCCGCCGAACTCTGCGACCATCGCGGCGGAGATCATCGGGTTGTCGTACTCGCGCCACAACGTGATCTTCCCGTCGCGAAATTCGAACATCCCGATGTAGTCGTTGCGGTATGCGACGGGTTTGTCCCGGCCCAGGGCGTCGCCCCGATAGCGCGCGACCAGCATGTTGGGGTCGAGCAAGTCGTAGATGTCGGTGAGCGTGAGGTCGAACTTTGCGAACATCACGAACATCGACCCCAGCAGAGTGCGGATGCCGTCGACGCCGGAGTCGGGAACCGCTTCCTCGTAGGGCAATTCGAACCGGATCTCGTCGTGGAGTTCGCTGACGACCGCATCAAGGTCGAGCGCGCCGATCGCGGCGATCGCCCGGCGAAGTGTCTGCTTGTTGGCTTCGCGGGTCGCGCTGTCCGGGTCGGTCATGGCTGCTCCTTCGGCTTTACCGGGCCACCATGCCGCCATCGGCGATGATGGTCTGCCCCGTGATGAAACTTCCCGCATCGGAAAGCAACATCAACGCCGGAGGCACCATTTCGATGGGATCAGCGATTCTTTTCAGCAGTGCCGACGACTTCATCACCTCGATGAACTCCGGCGGGTTGGCCCGGACCATGTCGGTGTCGACCGATCCCGGCGCCAGGGCGTTGACCCGGATCCCCTGCGATGCGAATTCCGCAGCCATGGACCGGGTGAACGACACCATCGCCGCCTTCGCCGCCGAATACATCGACACCGCCGGCGAATAGATGAAGGCGCCGGCAGAGACGACGTTGAGGATCGACGCGTGCTCG
>JAQISU010000710.1:0-26439 GCA_029339505.1 Unio delphinus | reverse complement strand
CGGTATTGCAGTACTTCCGGGATTGGCCCACTCCCCATGGGGAGTAAGAAATCAATCTAAAATAAGAAATTCATCTGTAGCAAACTTGATCTCAAGAATTCTAACCTTTGAAGCTCGTACTTTTTGGGTTTGATCATTATTTATTGTAAAGGGGCTCTGATACAAATTACACTAGCTTAAAGGACACCTACTATATTGGTGTCTTCTAGCCTTGCCTCGTATGCAGGGCCCATTTTCTCATGCTCCGATCTTTCTCCATTTCAGATGTCACTTTCATTGCAACTGGCACTTGTGACTAGGCGGCACTAGACGATTGATAGATACTTCAACAAATATCCATGGTAAGTACACAAATGACTGTCATTCCTAACTTTGTACTCTAGCATTGTCTTTCAATGCATCGCTTGCAATCTTTACTTGAAATTGTTTTCCTGTCATTTCGTATGCAATACAAGTGTAACATAGTCCATATTAAAAGCTGGTGTTGTGACTGCAGTGGCAGTATTTACCGTAGGAAACCGGTACATTACTCAAAGGAATAAACAAGAAGCCACTCGGCAGATACCTTTTATGTCGCCCGTGTGGCAAATGTGGCGCAGTTATGTTGGCGAAATGTGCCTGTAAAGCATGACCGACTGGCCTGAGGTGGCGTAGTTCAAATAGTTCCGTTTCCGAAGCCAACGTTGCAATAGAGTACTCCTATTTTACATTAGAGTAGCATTCAAATATTTTCCAAATGACATGATGTATAAATAGTACAATACGAAGATGAGGGGCTTACTATTGAAACGAGGATAGCAGTGTCCTTGTTGAGAAAATGGTCAGGACAATAAGAACTGATTGGTCTAAATAATTGAATTGATTGCAGGATCAAAAGATAATTTACGACTTGTTCATTTTTTTTCATATATAAACCGTATCCATTGCTAGACACTTTATCGCTTCTCGGCCTTTTGGCTAAGATCAAAGTGTAGTATCTGTTCTTATCAGCTTAATATCTGATACGTCCCCCATTGGGGGACTTCGATATTAAACTGATTTTTGGAACTGGGTGAGATGTCAGGGGCTTGCTCCGCTCTCGCCACGGGTTGGCCCGGTATTGCAGTACTTCCGGGATTGGCCCACTCCCCATGGGGAGTAAGAAATCAATCTAAAATAAGAAATTCATCTGTAGCAAACTTGATCTCAAGAATTCTAACCTTTGAAGCTCGTACTTTTTGGGTTTGATCATTATTTATTGTAAAGGGGCTCTGATACAAATTACACTAGCTTAAAGGACACCTACTATATTGGTGTCTTCTAGCCTTGCCTCGTATGCAGGGCCCATTTTCTCATGCTCCGATCTTTCTCCATTTCAGATGTCACTTTCATTGCAACTGGCACTTGTGACTAGGCGGCACTAGACGATTGATAGATACTTCAACAAATATCCATGGTAAGTACACAAATGACTGTCATTCCTAACTTTGTACTCTAGCATTGTCTTTCAATGCATCGCTTGCAATCTTTACTTGAAATTGTTTTCCTGTCATTTCGTATGCAATACAAGTGTAACATAGTCCATATTAAAAGCTGGTGTTGTGACTGCAGTGGCAGTATTTACCGTAGGAAACCGGTACATTACTCAAAGGAATAAACAAGAAGCCACTCGGCAGATACCTTTTATGTCGCCCGTGTGGCAAATGTGGCGCAGTTATGTTGGCGAAATGTGCCTGTAAAGCATGACCGACTGGCCTGAGGTGGCGTAGTTCAAATAGTTCCGTTTCCGAAGCCAACGTTGCAATAGAGTACTCCTATTTTACATTAGAGTAGCATTCAAATATTTTCCAAATGACATGATGTATAAATAGTACAATACGAAGATGAGGGGCTTACTATTGAAACGAGGATAGCAGTGTCCTTGTTGAGAAAATGGTCAGGACAATAAGAACTGATTGGTCTAAATAATTGAATTGATTGCAGGATCAAAAGATAATTTACGACTTGTTCATTTTTTTTCATATATAAACCGTATCCATTGCTAGACACTTTATCGCTTCTCGGCCTTTTGGCTAAGATCAAAGTGTAGTATCTGTTCTTATCAGCTTAATATCTGATACGTCCCCCATTGGGGGACTTCGATATTAAACTGATTTTTGGAACTGGGTGAGATGTCAGGGGCTTGCTCCGCTCTCGCCACGGGTTGGCCCGGTATTGCAGTACTTCCGGGATTGGCCCACTCCCCATGGGGAGTAAGAAATCAATCTAAAATAAGAAATTCATCTGTAGCAAACTTGATCTCAAGAATTCTAACCTTTGAAGCTCGTACTTTTTGGGTTTGATCATTATTTATTGTAAAGGGGCTCTGATACAAATTACACTAGCTTAAAGGACACCTACTATATTGGTGTCTTCTAGCCTTGCCTCGTATGCAGGGCCCATTTTCTCATGCTCCGATCTTTCTCCATTTCAGATGTCACTTTCATTGCAACTGGCACTTGTGACTAGGCGGCACTAGACGATTGATAGATACTTCAACAAATATCCATGGTAAGTACACAAATGACTGTCATTCCTAACTTTGTACTCTAGCATTGTCTTTCAATGCATCGCTTGCAATCTTTACTTGAAATTGCTTTTCCTGTCATTTCGTATGCAATACAAGTGTAACATAGTCCATATTAAAAGCTGGTGTTGTGACTGCAGTGGCAGTATTTACCGTAGGAAACCGGTACATTACTCAAAGGAATAAACAAGAAGCCACTCGGCAGATACCTTTTATGTCGCCCGTGTGGCAAATGTGGCGCAGTTATGTTGGCGAAATGTGCCTGTAAAGCATGACCGACTGGCCTGAGGTGGCGTAGTTCAAATAGTTCCGTTTCCGAAGCCAACGTTGCAATAGAGTACTCCTATTTTACATTAGAGTAGCATTCAAATATTTTCCAAATGACATGATGTATAAATAGTACAATACGAAGATGAGGGGCTTACTATTGAAACGAGGATAGCAGTGTCCTTGTTGAGAAAATGGTCAGGACAATAAGAACTGATTGGTCTAAATAATTGAATTGATTGCAGGATCAAAAGATAATTTACGACTTGTTCATTTTTTTTCATATATAAACCGTATCCATTGCTAGACACTTTATCGCTTCTCGGCCTTTTGGCTAAGATCAAAGTGTAGTATCTGTTCTTATCAGCTTAATATCTGATACGTCCCCCATTGGGGGACTTCGATATTAAACTGATTTTTGGAACTGGGTGAGATGTCAGGGGCTTGCTCCGCTCTCGCCACGGGTTGGCCCGGTATTGCAGTACTTCCGGGATTGGCCCACTCCCCATGGGGAGTAAGAAATCAATCTAAAATAAGAAATTCATCTGTAGCAAACTTGATCTCAAGAATTCTAACCTTTGAAGCTCGTACTTTTTGGGTTTGATCATTATTTATTGTAAAGGGGCTCTGATACAAATTACACTAGCTTAAAGGACACCTACTATATTGGTGTCTTCTAGCCTTGCCTCGTATGCAGGGCCCATTTTCTCATGCTCCGATCTTTCTCCATTTCAGATGTCACTTTCATTGCAACTGGCACTTGTGACTAGGCGGCACTAGACGATTGATAGATACTTCAACAAATATCCATGGTAAGTACACAAATGACTGTCATTCCTAACTTTGTACTCTAGCATTGTCTTTCAATGCATCGCTTGCAATCTTTACTTGAAATTGTTTTCCTGTCATTTCGTATGCAATACAAGTGTAACATAGTCCATATTAAAAGCTGGTGTTGTGACTGCAGTGGCAGTATTTACCGTAGGAAACCGGTACATTACTCAAAGGAATAAACAAGAAGCCACTCGGCAGATACCTTTTATGTCGCCCGTGTGGCAAATGTGGCGCAGTTATGTTGGCGAAATGTGCCTGTAAAGCATGACCGACTGGCCTGAGGTGGCGTAGTTCAAATAGTTCCGTTTCCGAAGCCAACGTTGCAATAGAGTACTCCTATTTTACATTAGAGTAGCATTCAAATATTTTCCAAATGACATGATGTATAAATAGTACAATACGAAGATGAGGGGCTTACTATTGAAACGAGGATAGCAGTGTCCTTGTTGAGAAAATGGTCAGGACAATAAGAACTGATTGGTCTAAATAATTGAATTGATTGCAGGATCAAAAGATAATTTACGACTTGTTCATTTTTTTTCATATATAAACCGTATCCATTGCTAGACACTTTATCGCTTCTCGGCCTTTTGGCTAAGATCAAAGTGTAGTATCTGTTCTTATCAGCTTAATATCTGATACGTCCCCCATTGGGGGACTTCGATATTAAACTGATTTTTGGAACTGGGTGAGATGTCAGGGGCTTGCTCCGCTCTCGCCACGGGTTGGCCCGGTATTGCAGTACTTCCGGGATTGGCCCACTCCCCATGGGGAGTAAGAAATCAATCTAAAATAAGAAATTCATCTGTAGCAAACTTGATCTCAAGAATTCTAACCTTTGAAGCTCGTACTTTTTGGGTTTGATCATTATTTATTGTAAAGGGGCTCTGATACAAATTACACTAGCTTAAAGGACACCTACTATATTGGTGTCTTCTAGCCTTGCCTCGTATGCAGGGCCCATTTTCTCATGCTCCGATCTTTCTCCATTTCAGATGTCACTTTCATTGCAACTGGCACTTGTGACTAGGCGGCACTAGACGATTGATAGATACTTCAACAAATATCCATGGTAAGTACACAAATGACTGTCATTCCTAACTTTGTACTCTAGCATTGTCTTTCAATGCATCGCTTGCAATCTTTACTTGAAATTGTTTTCCTGTCATTTCGTATGCAATACAAGTGTAACATAGTCCATATTAAAAGCTGGTGTTGTGACTGCAGTGGCAGTATTTACCGTAGGAAACCGGTACATTACTCAAAGGAATAAACAAGAAGCCACTCGGCAGATACCTTTTATGTCGCCCGTGTGGCAAATGTGGCGCAGTTATGTTGGCGAAATGTGCCTGTAAAGCATGACCGACTGGCCTGAGGTGGCGTAGTTCAAATAGTTCCGTTTCCGAAGCCAACGTTGCAATAGAGTACTCCTATTTTACATTAGAGTAGCATTCAAATATTTTCCAAATGACATGATGTATAAATAGTACAATACGAAGATGAGGGGCTTACTATTGAAACGAGGATAGCAGTGTCCTTGTTGAGAAAATGGTCAGGACAATAAGAACTGATTGGTCTAAATAATTGAATTGATTGCAGGATCAAAAGATAATTTACGACTTGTTCATTTTTTTTCATATATAAACCGTATCCATTGCTAGACACTTTATCGCTTCTCGGCCTTTTGGCTAAGATCAAAGTGTAGTATCTGTTCTTATCAGCTTAATATCTGATACGTCCCCCATTGGGGGACTTCGATATTAAACTGATTTTTGGAACTGGGTGAGATGTCAGGGGCTTGCTCCGCTCTCGCCACGGGTTGGCCCGGTATTGCAGTACTTCCGGGATTGGCCCACTCCCCATGGGGAGTAAGAAATCAATCTAAAATAAGAAATTCATCTGTAGCAAACTTGATCTCAAGAATTCTAACCTTTGAAGCTCGTACTTTTTGGGTTTGATCATTATTTATTGTAAAGGGGCTCTGATACAAATTACACTAGCTTAAAGGACACCTACTATATTGGTGTCTTCTAGCCTTGCCTCGTATGCAGGGCCCATTTTCTCATGCTCCGATCTTTCTCCATTTCAGATGTCACTTTCATTGCAACTGGCACTTGTGACTAGGCGGCACTAGACGATTGATAGATACTTCAACAAATATCCATGGTAAGTACACAAATGACTGTCATTCCTAACTTTGTACTCTAGCATTGTCTTTCAATGCATCGCTTGCAATCTTTACTTGAAATTGTTTTCCTGTCATTTCGTATGCAATACAAGTGTAACATAGTCCATATTAAAAGCTGGTGTTGTGACTGCAGTGGCAGTATTTACCGTAGGAAACCGGTACATTACTCAAAGGAATAAACAAGAAGCCACTCGGCAGATACCTTTTATGTCGCCCGTGTGGCAAATGTGGCGCAGTTATGTTGGCGAAATGTGCCTGTAAAGCATGACCGACTGGCCTGAGGTGGCGTAGTTCAAATAGTTCCGTTTCCGAAGCCAACGTTGCAATAGAGTACTCCTATTTTACATTAGAGTAGCATTCAAATATTTTCCAAATGACATGATGTATAAATAGTACAATACGAAGATGAGGGGCTTACTATTGAAACGAGGATAGCAGTGTCCTTGTTGAGAAAATGGTCAGGACAATAAGAACTGATTGGTCTAAATAATTGAATTGATTGCAGGATCAAAAGATAATTTACGACTTGTTCATTTTTTTTCATATATAAACCGTATCCATTGCTAGACACTTTATCGCTTCTCGGCCTTTTGGCTAAGATCAAAGTGTAGTATCTGTTCTTATCAGCTTAATATCTGATACGTCCCCCATTGGGGGACTTCGATATTAAACTGATTTTTGGAACTGGGTGAGATGTCAGGGGCTTGCTCCGCTCTCGCCACGGGTTGGCCCGGTATTGCAGTACTTCCGGGATTGGCCCACTCCCCATGGGGAGTAAGAAATCAATCTAAAATAAGAAATTCATCTGTAGCAAACTTGATCTCAAGAATTCTAACCTTTGAAGCTCGTACTTTTTGGGTTTGATCATTATTTATTGTAAAGGGGCTCTGATACAAATTACACTAGCTTAAAGGACACCTACTATATTGGTGTCTTCTAGCCTTGCCTCGTATGCAGGGCCCATTTTCTCATGCTCCGATCTTTCTCCATTTCAGATGTCACTTTCATTGCAACTGGCACTTGTGACTAGGCGGCACTAGACGATTGATAGATACTTCAACAAATATCCATGGTAAGTACACAAATGACTGTCATTCCTAACTTTGTACTCTAGCATTGTCTTTCAATGCATCGCTTGCAATCTTTACTTGAAATTGTTTTCCTGTCATTTCGTATGCAATACAAGTGTAACATAGTCCATATTAAAAGCTGGTGTTGTGACTGCAGTGGCAGTATTTACCGTAGGAAACCGGTACATTACTCAAAGGAATAAACAAGAAGCCACTCGGCAGATACCTTTTATGTCGCCCGTGTGGCAAATGTGGCGCAGTTATGTTGGCGAAATGTGCCTGTAAAGCATGACCGACTGGCCTGAGGTGGCGTAGTTCAAATAGTTCCGTTTCCGAAGCCAACGTTGCAATAGAGTACTCCTATTTTACATTAGAGTAGCATTCAAATATTTTCCAAATGACATGATGTATAAATAGTACAATACGAAGATGAGGGGCTTACTATTGAAACGAGGATAGCAGTGTCCTTGTTGAGAAAATGGTCAGGACAATAAGAACTGATTGGTCTAAATAATTGAATTGATTGCAGGATCAAAAGATAATTTACGACTTGTTCATTTTTTTTCATATATAAACCGTATCCATTGCTAGACACTTTATCGCTTCTCGGCCTTTTGGCTAAGATCAAAGTGTAGTATCTGTTCTTATCAGCTTAATATCTGATACGTCCCCCATTGGGGGACTTCGATATTAAACTGATTTTTGGAACTGGGTGAGATGTCAGGGGCTTGCTCCGCTCTCGCCACGGGTTGGCCCGGTATTGCAGTACTTCCGGGATTGGCCCACTCCCCATGGGGAGTAAGAAATCAATCTAAAATAAGAAATTCATCTGTAGCAAACTTGATCTCAAGAATTCTAACCTTTGAAGCTCGTACTTTTTGGGTTTGATCATTATTTATTGTAAAGGGGCTCTGATACAAATTACACTAGCTTAAAGGACACCTACTATATTGGTGTCTTCTAGCCTTGCCTCGTATGCAGGGCCCATTTTCTCATGCTCCGATCTTTCTCCATTTCAGATGTCACTTTCATTGCAACTGGCACTTGTGACTAGGCGGCACTAGACGATTGATAGATACTTCAACAAATATCCATGGTAAGTACACAAATGACTGTCATTCCTAACTTTGTACTCTAGCATTGTCTTTCAATGCATCGCTTGCAATCTTTACTTGAAATTGTTTTCCTGTCATTTCGTATGCAATACAAGTGTAACATAGTCCATATTAAAAGCTGGTGTTGTGACTGCAGTGGCAGTATTTACCGTAGGAAACCGGTACATTACTCAAAGGAATAAACAAGAAGCCACTCGGCAGATACCTTTTATGTCGCCCGTGTGGCAAATGTGGCGCAGTTATGTTGGCGAAATGTGCCTGTAAAGCATGACCGACTGGCCTGAGGTGGCGTAGTTCAAATAGTTCCGTTTCCGAAGCCAACGTTGCAATAGAGTACTCCTATTTTACATTAGAGTAGCATTCAAATATTTTCCAAATGACATGATGTATAAATAGTACAATACGAAGATGAGGGGCTTACTATTGAAACGAGGATAGCAGTGTCCTTGTTGAGAAAATGGTCAGGACAATAAGAACTGATTGGTCTAAATAATTGAATTGATTGCAGGATCAAAAGATAATTTACGACTTGTTCATTTTTTTTCATATATAAACCGTATCCATTGCTAGACACTTTATCGCTTCTCGGCCTTTTGGCTAAGATCAAAGTGTAGTATCTGTTCTTATCAGCTTAATATCTGATACGTCCCCCATTGGGGGACTTCGATATTAAACTGATTTTTGGAACTGGGTGAGATGTCAGGGGCTTGCTCCGCTCTCGCCACGGGTTGGCCCGGTATTGCAGTACTTCCGGGATTGGCCCACTCCCCATGGGGAGTAAGAAATCAATCTAAAATAAGAAATTCATCTGTAGCAAACTTGATCTCAAGAATTCTAACCTTTGAAGCTCGTACTTTTTGGGTTTGATCATTATTTATTGTAAAGGGGCTCTGATACAAATTACACTAGCTTAAAGGACACCTACTATATTGGTGTCTTCTAGCCTTGCCTCGTATGCAGGGCCCATTTTCTCATGCTCCGATCTTTCTCCATTTCAGATGTCACTTTCATTGCAACTGGCACTTGTGACTAGGCGGCACTAGACGATTGATAGATACTTCAACAAATATCCATGGTAAGTACACAAATGACTGTCATTCCTAACTTTGTACTCTAGCATTGTCTTTCAATGCATCGCTTGCAATCTTTACTTGAAATTGTTTTCCTGTCATTTCGTATGCAATACAAGTGTAACATAGTCCATATTAAAAGCTGGTGTTGTGACTGCAGTGGCAGTATTTACCGTAGGAAACCGGTACATTACTCAAAGGAATAAACAAGAAGCCACTCGGCAGATACCTTTTATGTCGCCCGTGTGGCAAATGTGGCGCAGTTATGTTGGCGAAATGTGCCTGTAAAGCATGACCGACTGGCCTGAGGTGGCGTAGTTCAAATAGTTCCGTTTCCGAAGCCAACGTTGCAATAGAGTACTCCTATTTTACATTAGAGTAGCATTCAAATATTTTCCAAATGACATGATGTATAAATAGTACAATACGAAGATGAGGGGCTTACTATTGAAACGAGGATAGCAGTGTCCTTGTTGAGAAAATGGTCAGGACAATAAGAACTGATTGGTCTAAATAATTGAATTGATTGCAGGATCAAAAGATAATTTACGACTTGTTCATTTTTTTTCATATATATAACCGTATCCATTGCTAGACACTTTATCGCTTCTCGGCCTTTTGGCTAAGATCAAAGTGTAGTATCTGTTCTTATCAGCTTAATATCTGATACGTCCCCCATTGGGGGACTTCGATATTAAACTGATTTTTGGAACTGGGTGAGATGTCAGGGGCTTGCTCCGCTCTCGCCACGGGTTGGCCCGGTATTGCAGTACTTCCGGGATTGGCCCACTCCCCATGGGGAGTAAGAAATCAATCTAAAATAAGAAATTCATCTGTAGCAAACTTGATCTCAAGAATTCTAACCTTTGAAGCTCGTACTTTTTGGGTTTGATCATTATTTATTGTAAAGGGGCTCTGATACAAATTACACTAGCTTAAAGGACACCTACTATATTGGTGTCTTCTAGCCTTGCCTCGTATGCAGGGCCCATTTTCTCATGCTCCGATCTTTCTCCATTTCAGATGTCACTTTCATTGCAACTGGCACTTGTGACTAGGCGGCACTAGACGATTGATAGATACTTCAACAAATATCCATGGTAAGTACACAAATGACTGTCATTCCTAACTTTGTACTCTAGCATTGTCTTTCAATGCATCGCTTGCAATCTTTACTTGAAATTGTTTTCCTGTCATTTCGTATGCAATACAAGTGTAACATAGTCCATATTAAAAGCTGGTGTTGTGACTGCAGTGGCAGTATTTACCGTAGGAAACCGGTACATTACTCAAAGGAATAAACAAGAAGCCACTCGGCAGATACCTTTTATGTCGCCCGTGTGGCAAATGTGGCGCAGTTATGTTGGCGAAATGTGCCTGTAAAGCATGACCGACTGGCCTGAGGTGGCGTAGTTCAAATAGTTCCGTTTCCGAAGCCAACGTTGCAATAGAGTACTCCTATTTTACATTAGAGTAGCATTCAAATATTTTCCAAATGACATGATGTATAAATAGTACAATACGAAGATGAGGGGCTTACTATTGAAACGAGGATAGCAGTGTCCTTGTTGAGAAAATGGTCAGGACAATAAGAACTGATTGGTCTAAATAATTGAATTGATTGCAGGATCAAAAGATAATTTACGACTTGTTCATTTTTTTTCATATATAAACCGTATCCATTGCTAGACACTTTATCGCTTCTCGGCCTTTTGGCTAAGATCAAAGTGTAGTATCTGTTCTTATCAGCTTAATATCTGATACGTCCCCCATTGGGGGACTTCGATATTAAACTGATTTTTGGAACTGGGTGAGATGTCAGGGGCTTGCTCCGCTCTCGCCACGGGTTGGCCCGGTATTGCAGTACTTCCGGGATTGGCCCACTCCCCATGGGGAGTAAGAAATCAATCTAAAATAAGAAATTCATCTGTAGCAAACTTGATCTCAAGAATTCTAACCTTTGAAGCTCGTACTTTTTGGGTTTGATCATTATTTATTGTAAAGGGGCTCTGATACAAATTACACTAGCTTAAAGGACACCTACTATATTGGTGTCTTCTAGCCTTGCCTCGTATGCAGGGCCCATTTTCTCATGCTCCGATCTTTCTCCATTTCAGATGTCACTTTCATTGCAACTGGCACTTGTGACTAGGCGGCACTAGACGATTGATAGATACTTCAACAAATATCCATGGTAAGTACACAAATGACTGTCATTCCTAACTTTGTACTCTAGCATTGTCTTTCAATGCATCGCTTGCAATCTTTACTTGAAATTGTTTTCCTGTCATTTCGTATGCAATACAAGTGTAACATAGTCCATATTAAAAGCTGGTGTTGTGACTGCAGTGGCAGTATTTACCGTAGGAAACCGGTACATTACTCAAAGGAATAAACAAGAAGCCACTCGGCAGATACCTTTTATGTCGCCCGTGTGGCAAATGTGGCGCAGTTATGTTGGCGAAATGTGCCTGTAAAGCATGACCGACTGGCCTGAGGTGGCGTAGTTCAAATAGTTCCGTTTCCGAAGCCAACGTTGCAATAGAGTACTCCTATTTTACATTAGAGTAGCATTCAAATATTTTCCAAATGACATGATGTATAAATAGTACAATACGAAGATGAGGGGCTTACTATTGAAACGAGGATAGCAGTGTCCTTGTTGAGAAAATGGTCAGGACAATAAGAACTGATTGGTCTAAATAATTGAATTGATTGCAGGATCAAAAGATAATTTACGACTTGTTCATTTTTTTTCATATATAAACCGTATCCATTGCTAGACACTTTATCGCTTCTCGGCCTTTTGGCTAAGATCAAAGTGTAGTATCTGTTCTTATCAGCTTAATATCTGATACGTCCCCCATTGGGGGACTTCGATATTAAACTGATTTTTGGAACTGGGTGAGATGTCAGGGGCTTGCTCCGCTCTCGCCACGGGTTGGCCCGGTATTGCAGTACTTCCGGGATTGGCCCACTCCCCATGGGGAGTAAGAAATCAATCTAAAATAAGAAATTCATCTGTAGCAAACTTGATCTCAAGAATTCTAACCTTTGAAGCTCGTACTTTTTGGGTTTGATCATTATTTATTGTAAAGGGGCTCTGATACAAATTACACTAGCTTAAAGGACACCTACTATATTGGTGTCTTCTAGCCTTGCCTCGTATGCAGGGCCCATTTTCTCATGCTCCGATCTTTCTCCATTTCAGATGTCACTTTCATTGCAACTGGCACTTGTGACTAGGCGGCACTAGACGATTGATAGATACTTCAACAAATATCCATGGTAAGTACACAAATGACTGTCATTCCTAACTTTGTACTCTAGCATTGTCTTTCAATGCATCGCTTGCAATCTTTACTTGAAATTGTTTTCCTGTCATTTCGTATGCAATACAAGTGTAACATAGTCCATATTAAAAGCTGGTGTTGTGACTGCAGTGGCAGTATTTACCGTAGGAAACCGGTACATTACTCAAAGGAATAAACAAGAAGCCACTCGGCAGATACCTTTTATGTCGCCCGTGTGGCAAATGTGGCGCAGTTATGTTGGCGAAATGTGCCTGTAAAGCATGACCGACTGGCCTGAGGTGGCGTAGTTCAAATAGTTCCGTTTCCGAAGCCAACGTTGCAATAGAGTACTCCTATTTTACATTAGAGTAGCATTCAAATATTTTCCAAATGACATGATGTATAAATAGTACAATACGAAGATGAGGGGCTTACTATTGAAACGAGGATAGCAGTGTCCTTGTTGAGAAAATGGTCAGGACAATAAGAACTGATTGGTCTAAATAATTGAATTGATTGCAGGATCAAAAGATAATTTACGACTTGTTCATTTTTTTTCATATATAAACCGTATCCATTGCTAGACACTTTATCGCTTCTCGGCCTTTTGGCTAAGATCAAAGTGTAGTATCTGTTCTTATCAGCTTAATATCTGATACGTCCCCCATTGGGGGACTTCGATATTAAACTGATTTTTGGAACTGGGTGAGATGTCAGGGGCTTGCTCCGCTCTCGCCACGGGTTGGCCCGGTATTGCAGTACTTCCGGGATTGGCCCACTCCCCATGGGGAGTAAGAAATCAATCTAAAATAAGAAATTCATCTGTAGCAAACTTGATCTCAAGAATTCTAACCTTTGAAGCTCGTACTTTTTGGGTTTGATCATTATTTATTGTAAAGGGGCTCTGATACAAATTACACTAGCTTAAAGGACACCTACTATATTGGTGTCTTCTAGCCTTGCCTCGTATGCAGGGCCCATTTTCTCATGCTCCGATCTTTCTCCATTTCAGATGTCACTTTCATTGCAACTGGCACTTGTGACTAGGCGGCACTAGACGATTGATAGATACTTCAACAAATATCCATGGTAAGTACACAAATGACTGTCATTCCTAACTTTGTACTCTAGCATTGTCTTTCAATGCATCGCTTGCAATCTTTACTTGAAATTGTTTTCCTGTCATTTCGTATGCAATACAAGTGTAACATAGTCCATATTAAAAGCTGGTGTTGTGACTGCAGTGGCAGTATTTACCGTAGGAAACCGGTACATTACTCAAAGGAATAAACAAGAAGCCACTCGGCAGATACCTTTTATGTCGCCCGTGTGGCAAATGTGGCGCAGTTATGTTGGCGAAATGTGCCTGTAAAGCATGACCGACTGGCCTGAGGTGGCGTAGTTCAAATAGTTCCGTTTCCGAAGCCAACGTTGCAATAGAGTACTCCTATTTTACATTAGAGTAGCATTCAAATATTTTCCAAATGACATGATGTATAAATAGTACAATACGAAGATGAGGGGCTTACTATTGAAACGAGGATAGCAGTGTCCTTGTTGAGAAAATGGTCAGGACAATAAGAACTGATTGGTCTAAATAATTGAATTGATTGCAGGATCAAAAGATAATTTACGACTTGTTCATTTTTTTTCATATATAAACCGTATCCATTGCTAGACACTTTATCGCTTCTCGGCCTTTTGGCTAAGATCAAAGTGTAGTATCTGTTCTTATCAGCTTAATATCTGATACGTCCCCCATTGGGGGACTTCGATATTAAACTGATTTTTGGAACTGGGTGAGATGTCAGGGGCTTGCTCCGCTCTCGCCACGGGTTGGCCCGGTATTGCAGTACTTCCGGGATTGGCCCACTCCCCATGGGGAGTAAGAAATCAATCTAAAATAAGAAATTCATCTGTAGCAAACTTGATCTCAAGAATTCTAACCTTTGAAGCTCGTACTTTTTGGGTTTGATCATTATTTATTGTAAAGGGGCTCTGATACAAATTACACTAGCTTAAAGGACACCTACTATATTGGTGTCTTCTAGCCTTGCCTCGTATGCAGGGCCCATTTTCTCATGCTCCGATCTTTCTCCATTTCAGATGTCACTTTCATTGCAACTGGCACTTGTGACTAGGCGGCACTAGACGATTGATAGATACTTCAACAAATATCCATGGTAAGTACACAAATGACTGTCATTCCTAACTTTGTACTCTAGCATTGTCTTTCAATGCATCGCTTGCAATCTTTACTTGAAATTGTTTTCCTGTCATTTCGTATGCAATACAAGTGTAACATAGTCCATATTAAAAGCTGGTGTTGTGACTGCAGTGGCAGTATTTACCGTAGGAAACCGGTACATTACTCAAAGGAATAAACAAGAAGCCACTCGGCAGATACCTTTTATGTCGCCCGTGTGGCAAATGTGGCGCAGTTATGTTGGCGAAATGTGCCTGTAAAGCATGACCGACTGGCCTGAGGTGGCGTAGTTCAAATAGTTCCGTTTCCGAAGCCAACGTTGCAATAGAGTACTCCTATTTTACATTAGAGTAGCATTCAAATATTTTCCAAATGACATGATGTATAAATAGTACAATACGAAGATGAGGGGCTTACTATTGAAACGAGGATAGCAGTGTCCTTGTTGAGAAAATGGTCAGGACAATAAGAACTGATTGGTCTAAATAATTGAATTGATTGCAGGATCAAAAGATAATTTACGACTTGTTCATTTTTTTTCATATATAAACCGTATCCATTGCTAGACACTTTATCGCTTCTCGGCCTTTTGGCTAAGATCAAAGTGTAGTATCTGTTCTTATCAGCTTAATATCTGATACGTCCCCCATTGGGGGACTTCGATATTAAACTGATTTTTGGAACTGGGTGAGATGTCAGGGGCTTGCTCCGCTCTCGCCACGGGTTGGCCCGGTATTGCAGTACTTCCGGGATTGGCCCACTCCCCATGGGGAGTAAGAAATCAATCTAAAATAAGAAATTCATCTGTAGCAAACTTGATCTCAAGAATTCTAACCTTTGAAGCTCGTACTTTTTGGGTTTGATCATTATTTATTGTAAAGGGGCTCTGATACAAATTACACTAGCTTAAAGGACACCTACTATATTGGTGTCTTCTAGCCTTGCCTCGTATGCAGGGCCCATTTTCTCATGCTCCGATCTTTCTCCATTTCAGATGTCACTTTCATTGCAACTGGCACTTGTGACTAGGCGGCACTAGACGATTGATAGATACTTCAACAAATATCCATGGTAAGTACACAAATGACTGTCATTCCTAACTTTGTACTCTAGCATTGTC
This sequence comes from Unio delphinus, assembly GCA_029339505.1. Taxonomy (NCBI): domain Eukaryota; kingdom Metazoa; phylum Mollusca; class Bivalvia; order Unionida; family Unionidae; genus Unio; species Unio delphinus. The sequence goes on along the minus strand of JAQISU010000710.1, from coordinate 10,731 downwards.
TTTCAATGCATCGCTTGCAATCTTTACTTGAAATTGTTTTCCTGTCATTTCGTATGCAATACAAGTGTAACATAGTCCATATTAAAAGCTGGTGTTGTGACTGCAGTGGCAGTATTTACCGTAGGAAACCGGTACATTACTCAAAGGAATAAACAAGAAGCCACTCGGCAGATACCTTTTATGTCGCCCGTGTGGCAAATGTGGCGCAGTTATGTTGGCGAAATGTGCCTGTAAAGCATGACCGACTGGCCTGAGGTGGCGTAGTTCAAATAGTTCCGTTTCCGAAGCCAACGTTGCAATAGAGTACTCCTATTTTACATTAGAGTAGCATTCAAATATTTTCCAAATGACATGATGTATAAATAGTACAATACGAAGATGAGGGGCTTACTATTGAAACGAGGATAGCAGTGTCCTTGTTGAGAAAATGGTCAGGACAATAAGAACTGATTGGTCTAAATAATTGAATTGATTGCAGGATCAAAAGATAATTTACGACTTGTTCATTTTTTTTCATATATAAACCGTATCCATTGCTAGACACTTTATCGCTTCTCGGCCTTTTGGCTAAGATCAAAGTGTAGTATCTGTTCTTATCAGCTTAATATCTGATACGTCCCCCATTGGGGGACTTCGATATTAAACTGATTTTTGGAACTGGGTGAGATGTCAGGGGCTTGCTCCGCTCTCGCCACGGGTTGGCCCGGTATTGCAGTACTTCCGGGATTGGCCCACTCCCCATGGGGAGTAAGAAATCAATCTAAAATAAGAAATTCATCTGTAGCAAACTTGATCTCAAGAATTCTAACCTTTGAAGCTCGTACTTTTTGGGTTTGATCATTATTTATTGTAAAGGGGCTCTGATACAAATTACACTAGCTTAAAGGACACCTACTATATTGGTGTCTTCTAGCCTTGCCTCGTATGCAGGGCCCATTTTCTCATGCTCCGATCTTTCTCCATTTCAGATGTCACTTTCATTGCAACTGGCACTTGTGACTAGGCGGCACTAGACGATTGATAGATACTTCAACAAATATCCATGGTAAGTACACAAATGACTGTCATTCCTAACTTTGTACTCTAGCATTGTCTTTCAATGCATCGCTTGCAATCTTTACTTGAAATTGTTTTCCTGTCATTTCGTATGCAATACAAGTGTAACATAGTCCATATTAAAAGCTGGTGTTGTGACTGCAGTGGCAGTATTTACCGTAGGAAACCGGTACATTACTCAAAGGAATAAACAAGAAGCCACTCGGCAGATACCTTTTATGTCGCCCGTGTGGCAAATGTGGCGCAGTTATGTTGGCGAAATGTGCCTGTAAAGCATGACCGACTGGCCTGAGGTGGCGTAGTTCAAATAGTTCCGTTTCCGAAGCCAACGTTGCAATAGAGTACTCCTATTTTACATTAGAGTAGCATTCAAATATTTTCCAAATGACATGATGTATAAATAGTACAATACGAAGATGAGGGGCTTACTATTGAAACGAGGATAGCAGTGTCCTTGTTGAGAAAATGGTCAGGACAATAAGAACTGATTGGTCTAAATAATTGAATTGATTGCAGGATCAAAAGATAATTTACGACTTGTTCATTTTTTTTCATATATAAACCGTATCCATTGCTAGACACTTTATCGCTTCTCGGCCTTTTGGCTAAGATCAAAGTGTAGTATCTGTTCTTATCAGCTTAATATCTGATACGTCCCCCATTGGGGGACTTCGATATTAAACTGATTTTTGGAACTGGGTGAGATGTCAGGGGCTTGCTCCGCTCTCGCCACGGGTTGGCCCGGTATTGCAGTACTTCCGGGATTGGCCCACTCCCCATGGGGAGTAAGAAATCAATCTAAAATAAGAAATTCATCTGTAGCAAACTTGATCTCAAGAATTCTAACCTTTGAAGCTCGTACTTTTTGGGTTTGATCATTATTTATTGTAAAGGGGCTCTGATACAAATTACACTAGCTTAAAGGACACCTACTATATTGGTGTCTTCTAGCCTTGCCTCGTATGCAGGGCCCATTTTCTCATGCTCCGATCTTTCTCCATTTCAGATGTCACTTTCATTGCAACTGGCACTTGTGACTAGGCGGCACTAGACGATTGATAGATACTTCAACAAATATCCATGGTAAGTACACAAATGACTGTCATTCCTAACTTTGTACTCTAGCATTGTCTTTCAATGCATCGCTTGCAATCTTTACTTGAAATTGTTTTCCTGTCATTTCGTATGCAATACAAGTGTAACATAGTCCATATTAAAAGCTGGTGTTGTGACTGCAGTGGCAGTATTTACCGTAGGAAACCGGTACATTACTCAAAGGAATAAACAAGAAGCCACTCGGCAGATACCTTTTATGTCGCCCGTGTGGCAAATGTGGCGCAGTTATGTTGGCGAAATGTGCCTGTAAAGCATGACCGACTGGCCTGAGGTGGCGTAGTTCAAATAGTTCCGTTTCCGAAGCCAACGTTGCAATAGAGTACTCCTATTTTACATTAGAGTAGCATTCAAATATTTTCCAAATGACATGATGTATAAATAGTACAATACGAAGATGAGGGGCTTACTATTGAAACGAGGATAGCAGTGTCCTTGTTGAGAAAATGGTCAGGACAATAAGAACTGATTGGTCTAAATAATTGAATTGATTGCAGGATCAAAAGATAATTTACGACTTGTTCATTTTTTTTCATATATAAACCGTATCCATTGCTAGACACTTTATCGCTTCTCGGCCTTTTGGCTAAGATCAAAGTGTAGTATCTGTTCTTATCAGCTTAATATCTGATACGTCCCCCATTGGGGGACTTCGATATTAAACTGATTTTTGGAACTGGGTGAGATGTCAGGGGCTTGCTCCGCTCTCGCCACGGGTTGGCCCGGTATTGCAGTACTTCCGGGATTGGCCCACTCCCCATGGGGAGTAAGAAATCAATCTAAAATAAGAAATTCATCTGTAGCAAACTTGATCTCAAGAATTCTAACCTTTGAAGCTCGTACTTTTTGGGTTTGATCATTATTTATTGTAAAGGGGCTCTGATACAAATTACACTAGCTTAAAGGACACCTACTATATTGGTGTCTTCTAGCCTTGCCTCGTATGCAGGGCCCATTTTCTCATGCTCCGATCTTTCTCCATTTCAGATGTCACTTTCATTGCAACTGGCACTTGTGACTAGGCGGCACTAGACGATTGATAGATACTTCAACAAATATCCATGGTAAGTACACAAATGACTGTCATTCCTAACTTTGTACTCTAGCATTGTCTTTCAATGCATCGCTTGCAATCTTTACTTGAAATTGTTTTCCTGTCATTTCGTATGCAATACAAGTGTAACATAGTCCATATTAAAAGCTGGTGTTGTGACTGCAGTGGCAGTATTTACCGTAGGAAACCGGTACATTACTCAAAGGAATAAACAAGAAGCCACTCGGCAGATACCTTTTATGTCGCCCGTGTGGCAAATGTGGCGCAGTTATGTTGGCGAAATGTGCCTGTAAAGCATGACCGACTGGCCTGAGGTGGCGTAGTTCAAATAGTTCCGTTTCCGAAGCCAACGTTGCAATAGAGTACTCCTATTTTACATTAGAGTAGCATTCAAATATTTTCCAAATGACATGATGTATAAATAGTACAATACGAAGATGAGGGGCTTACTATTGAAACGAGGATAGCAGTGTCCTTGTTGAGAAAATGGTCAGGACAATAAGAACTGATTGGTCTAAATAATTGAATTGATTGCAGGATCAAAAGATAATTTACGACTTGTTCATTTTTTTTCATATATAAACCGTATCCATTGCTAGACACTTTATCGCTTCTCGGCCTTTTGGCTAAGATCAAAGTGTAGTATCTGTTCTTATCAGCTTAATATCTGATACGTCCCCCATTGGGGGACTTCGATATTAAACTGATTTTTGGAACTGGGTGAGATGTCAGGGGCTTGCTCCGCTCTCGCCACGGGTTGGCCCGGTATTGCAGTACTTCCGGGATTGGCCCACTCCCCATGGGGAGTAAGAAATCAATCTAAAATAAGAAATTCATCTGTAGCAAACTTGATCTCAAGAATTCTAACCTTTGAAGCTCGTACTTTTTGGGTTTGATCATTATTTATTGTAAAGGGGCTCTGATACAAATTACACTAGCTTAAAGGACACCTACTATATTGGTGTCTTCTAGCCTTGCCTCGTATGCAGGGCCCATTTTCTCATGCTCCGATCTTTCTCCATTTCAGATGTCACTTTCATTGCAACTGGCACTTGTGACTAGGCGGCACTAGACGATTGATAGATACTTCAACAAATATCCATGGTAAGTACACAAATGACTGTCATTCCTAACTTTGTACTCTAGCATTGTCTTTCAATGCATCGCTTGCAATCTTTACTTGAAATTGTTTTCCTGTCATTTCGTATGCAATACAAGTGTAACATAGTCCATATTAAAAGCTGGTGTTGTGACTGCAGTGGCAGTATTTACCGTAGGAAACCGGTACATTACTCAAAGGAATAAACAAGAAGCCACTCGGCAGATACCTTTTATGTCGCCCGTGTGGCAAATGTGGCGCAGTTATGTTGGCGAAATGTGCCTGTAAAGCATGACCGACTGGCCTGAGGTGGCGTAGTTCAAATAGTTCCGTTTCCGAAGCCAACGTTGCAATAGAGTACTCCTATTTTACATTAGAGTAGCATTCAAATATTTTCCAAATGACATGATGTATAAATAGTACAATACGAAGATGAGGGGCTTACTATTGAAACGAGGATAGCAGTGTCCTTGTTGAGAAAATGGTCAGGACAATAAGAACTGATTGGTCTAAATAATTGAATTGATTGCAGGATCAAAAGATAATTTACGACTTGTTCATTTTTTTTCATATATAAACCGTATCCATTGCTAGACACTTTATCGCTTCTCGGCCTTTTGGCTAAGATCAAAGTGTAGTATCTGTTCTTATCAGCTTAATATCTGATACGTCCCCCATTGGGGGACTTCGATATTAAACTGATTTTTGGAACTGGGTGAGATGTCAGGGGCTTGCTCCGCTCTCGCCACGGGTTGGCCCGGTATTGCAGTACTTCCGGGATTGGCCCACTCCCCATGGGGAGTAAGAAATCAATCTAAAATAAGAAATTCATCTGTAGCAAACTTGATCTCAAGAATTCTAACCTTTGAAGCTCGTACTTTTTGGGTTTGATCATTATTTATTGTAAAGGGGCTCTGATACAAATTACACTAGCTTAAAGGACACCTACTATATTGGTGTCTTCTAGCCTTGCCTCGTATGCAGGGCCCATTTTCTCATGCTCCGATCTTTCTCCATTTCAGATGTCACTTTCATTGCAACTGGCACTTGTGACTAGGCGGCACTAGACGATTGATAGATACTTCAACAAATATCCATGGTAAGTACACAAATGACTGTCATTCCTAACTTTGTACTCTAGCATTGTCTTTCAATGCATCGCTTGCAATCTTTACTTGAAATTGTTTTCCTGTCATTTCGTATGCAATACAAGTGTAACATAGTCCATATTAAAAGCTGGTGTTGTGACTGCAGTGGCAGTATTTACCGTAGGAAACCGGTACATTACTCAAAGGAATAAACAAGAAGCCACTCGGCAGATACCTTTTATGTCGCCCGTGTGGCAAATGTGGCGCAGTTATGTTGGCGAAATGTGCCTGTAAAGCATGACCGACTGGCCTGAGGTGGCGTAGTTCAAATAGTTCCGTTTCCGAAGCCAACGTTGCAATAGAGTACTCCTATTTTACATTAGAGTAGCATTCAAATATTTTCCAAATGACATGATGTATAAATAGTACAATACGAAGATGAGGGGCTTACTATTGAAACGAGGATAGCAGTGTCCTTGTTGAGAAAATGGTCAGGACAATAAGAACTGATTGGTCTAAATAATTGAATTGATTGCAGGATCAAAAGATAATTTACGACTTGTTCATTTTTTTTCATATATAAACCGTATCCATTGCTAGACACTTTATCGCTTCTCGGCCTTTTGGCTAAGATCAAAGTGTAGTATCTGTTCTTATCAGCTTAATATCTGATACGTCCCCCATTGGGGGACTTCGATATTAAACTGATTTTTGGAACTGGGTGAGATGTCAGGGGCTTGCTCCGCTCTCGCCACGGGTTGGCCCGGTATTGCAGTACTTCCGGGATTGGCCCACTCCCCATGGGGAGTAAGAAATCAATCTAAAATAAGAAATTCATCTGTAGCAAACTTGATCTCAAGAATTCTAACCTTTGAAGCTCGTACTTTTTGGGTTTGATCATTATTTATTGTAAAGGGGCTCTGATACAAATTACACTAGCTTAAAGGACACCTACTATATTGGTGTCTTCTAGCCTTGCCTCGTATGCAGGGCCCATTTTCTCATGCTCCGATCTTTCTCCATTTCAGATGTCACTTTCATTGCAACTGGCACTTGTGACTAGGCGGCACTAGACGATTGATAGATACTTCAACAAATATCCATGGTAAGTACACAAATGACTGTCATTCCTAACTTTGTACTCTAGCATTGTCTTTCAATGCATCGCTTGCAATCTTTACTTGAAATTGTTTTCCTGTCATTTCGTATGCAATACAAGTGTAACATAGTCCATATTAAAAGCTGGTGTTGTGACTGCAGTGGCAGTATTTACCGTAGGAAACCGGTACATTACTCAAAGGAATAAACAAGAAGCCACTCGGCAGATACCTTTTATGTCGCCCGTGTGGCAAATGTGGCGCAGTTATGTTGGCGAAATGTGCCTGTAAAGCATGACCGACTGGCCTGAGGTGGCGTAGTTCAAATAGTTCCGTTTCCGAAGCCAACGTTGCAATAGAGTACTCCTATTTTACATTAGAGTAGCATTCAAATATTTTCCAAATGACATGATGTATAAATAGTACAATACGAAGATGAGGGGCTTACTATTGAAACGAGGATAGCAGTGTCCTTGTTGAGAAAATGGTCAGGACAATAAGAACTGATTGGTCTAAATAATTGAATTGATTGCAGGATCAAAAGATAATTTACGACTTGTTCATTTTTTTTCATATATAAACCGTATCCATTGCTAGACACTTTATCGCTTCTCGGCCTTTTGGCTAAGATCAAAGTGTAGTATCTGTTCTTATCAGCTTAATATCTGATACGTCCCCCATTGGGGGACTTCGATATTAAACTGATTTTTGGAACTGGGTGAGATGTCAGGGGCTTGCTCCGCTCTCGCCACGGGTTGGCCCGGTATTGCAGTACTTCCGGGATTGGCCCACTCCCCATGGGGAGTAAGAAATCAATCTAAAATAAGAAATTCATCTGTAGCAAACTTGATCTCAAGAATTCTAACCTTTGAAGCTCGTACTTTTTGGGTTTGATCATTATTTATTGTAAAGGGGCTCTGATACAAATTACACTAGCTTAAAGGACACCTACTATATTGGTGTCTTCTAGCCTTGCCTCGTATGCAGGGCCCATTTTCTCATGCTCCGATCTTTCTCCATTTCAGATGTCACTTTCATTGCAACTGGCACTTGTGACTAGGCGGCACTAGACGATTGATAGATACTTCAACAAATATCCATGGTAAGTACACAAATGACTGTCATTCCTAACTTTGTACTCTAGCATTGTCTTTCAATGCATCGCTTGCAATCTTTACTTGAAATTGTTTTCCTGTCATTTCGTATGCAATACAAGTGTAACATAGTCCATATTAAAAGCTGGTGTTGTGACTGCAGTGGCAGTATTTACCGTAGGAAACCGGTACATTACTCAAAGGAATAAACAAGAAGCCACTCGGCAGATACCTTTTATGTCGCCCGTGTGGCAAATGTGGCGCAGTTATGTTGGCGAAATGTGCCTGTAAAGCATGACCGACTGGCCTGAGGTGGCGTAGTTCAAATAGTTCCGTTTCCGAAGCCAACGTTGCAATAGAGTACTCCTATTTTACATTAGAGTAGCATTCAAATATTTTCCAAATGACATGATGTATAAATAGTACAATACGAAGATGAGGGGCTTACTATTGAAACGAGGATAGCAGTGTCCTTGTTGAGAAAATGGTCAGGACAATAAGAACTGATTGGTCTAAATAATTGAATTGATTGCAGGATCAAAAGATAATTTACGACTTGTTCATTTTTTTTCATATATAAACCGTATCCATTGCTAGACACTTTATCGCTTCTCGGCCTTTTGGCTAAGATCAAAGTGTAGTATCTGTTCTTATCAGCTTAATATCTGATACGTCCCCCATTGGGGGACTTCGATATTAAACTGATTTTTGGAACTGGGTGAGATGTCAGGGGCTTGCTCCGCTCTCGCCACGGGTTGGCCCGGTATTGCAGTACTTCCGGGATTGGCCCACTCCCCATGGGGAGTAAGAAATCAATCTAAAATAAGAAATTCATCTGTAGCAAACTTGATCTCAAGAATTCTAACCTTTGAAGCTCGTACTTTTTGGGTTTGATCATTATTTATTGTAAAGGGGCTCTGATACAAATTACACTAGCTTAAAGGACACCTACTATATTGGTGTCTTCTAGCCTTGCCTCGTATGCAGGGCCCATTTTCTCATGCTCCGATCTTTCTCCATTTCAGATGTCACTTTCATTGCAACTGGCACTTGTGACTAGGCGGCACTAGACGATTGATAGATACTTCAACAAATATCCATGGTAGTACACAAATGACTGTCATTCCTAACTTTGTACTCTAGCATTGTCTTTCAATGCATCGCTTGCAATCTTTACTTGAAATTGTTTTCCTGTCATTTCGTATGCAATACAAGTGTAACATAGTCCATATTAAAAGCTGGTGTTGTGACTGCAGTGGCAGTATTTACCGTAGGAAACCGGTACATTACTCAAAGGAATAAACAAGAAGCCACTCGGCAGATACCTTTTATGTCGCCCGTGTGGCAAATGTGGCGCAGTTATGTTGGCGAAATGTGCCTGTAAAGCATGACCGACTGGCCTGAGGTGGCGTAGTTCAAATAGTTCCGTTTCCGAAGCCAACGTTGCAATAGAGTACTCCTATTTTACATTAGAGTAGCATTCAAATATTTTCCAAATGACATGATGTATAAATAGTACAATACGAAGATGAGGGGCTTACTATTGAAACGAGGATAGCAGTGTCCTTGTTGAGAAAATGGTCAGGACAATAAGAACTGATTGGTCTAAATAATTGAATTGATTGCAGGATCAAAAGATAATTTACGACTTGTTCATTTTTTTTCATATATAAACCGTATCCATTGCTAGACACTTTATCGCTTCTCGGCCTTTTGGCTAAGATCAAAGTGTAGTATCTGTTCTTATCAGCTTAATATCTGATACGTCCCCCATTGGGGGACTTCGATATTAAACTGATTTTTGGAACTGGGTGAGATGTCAGGGGCTTGCTCCGCTCTCGCCACGGGTTGGCCCGGTATTGCAGTACTTCCGGGATTGGCCCACTCCCCATGGGGAGTAAGAAATCAATCTAAAATAAGAAATTCATCTGTAGCAAACTTGATCTCAAGAATTCTAACCTTTGAAGCTCGTACTTTTTGGGTTTGATCATTATTTATTGTAAAGGGGCTCTGATACAAATTACACTAGCTTAAAGGACACCTACTATATTGGTGTCTTCTAGCCTTGCCTCGTATGCAGGGCCCATTTTCTCATGCTCCGATCTTTCTCCATTTCAGATGTCACTTTCATTGCAACTGGCACTTGTGACTAGGCGGCACTAGACGATTGATAGATACTTCAACAAATATCCATGGTAAGTACACAAATGACTGTCATTCCTAACTTTGTACTCTAGCATTGTCTTTCAATGCATCGCTTGCAATCTTTACTTGAAATTGTTTTCCTGTCATTTCGTATGCAATACAAGTGTAACATAGTCCATATTAAAAGCTGGTGTTGTGACTGCAGTGGCAGTATTTACCGTAGGAAACCGGTACATTACTCAAAGGAATAAACAAGAAGCCACTCGGCAGATACCTTTTATGTCGCCCGTGTGGCAAATGTGGCGCAGTTATGTTGGCGAAATGTGCCTGTAAAGCATGACCGACTGGCCTGAGGTGGCGTAGTTCAAATAGTTCCGTTTCCGAAGCCAACGTTGCAATAGAGTACTCCTATTTTACATTAGAGTAGCATTCAAATATTTTCCAAATGACATGATGTATAAATAGTACAATACGAAGATGAGGGGCTTACTATTGAAACGAGGATAGCAGTGTCCTTGTTGAGAAAATGGTCAGGACAATAAGAACTGATTGGTCTAAATAATTGAATTGATTGCAGGATCAAAAGATAATTTACGACTTGTTCATTTTTTTTCATATATAAACCGTATCCATTGCTAGACACTTTATCGCTTCTCGGCCTTTTGGCTAAGATCAAAGTGTAGTATCTGTTCTTATCAGCTTAATATCTGATACGTCCCCCATTGGGGGACTTCGATATTAAACTGATTTTTGGAACTGGGTGAGATGTCAGGGGCTTGCTCCGCTCTCGCCACGGGTTGGCCCGGTATTGCAGTACTTCCGGGATTGGCCCACTCCCCATGGGGAGTAAGAAATCAATCTAAAATAAGAAATTCATCTGTAGCAAACTTGATCTCAAGAATTCTAACCTTTGAAGCTCGTACTTTTTGGGTTTGATCATTATTTATTGTAAAGGGGCTCTGATACAAATTACACTAGCTTAAAG
>JAQISU010000709.1:0-40382 GCA_029339505.1 Unio delphinus | reverse complement strand
ATGTTCAAGCAGGATGGAGTGTTTTATCCGGGATATAATACAGCGATGGCAAGAATTGTATTGGTGTAGGTCGCGCAGATTGCGAGATCTAAGTCAGTTGGAGGTAAAACCGTGAGACAGTGCACACGCGGTTTCCATTTCTCCTCGACACGTGGGGGTTAAAACAGGGCCAAGTGATACTTTTGGTTCTTTTTAATAGGCTGGAATTGCTAAAATGTGGACGACAATCATTGGCCACGGAATTGTAACATGCTGGAATGATGAAAATGTCTGTAATTGTTTTGTTTTTGTACAAACTGATAGGAACCGCTAATGAATGGGTTTGACAACACCCCCCCCCCCCCCCCGCCGTGTTGTGTATAATTGAGGAGATTGGATTTTATAACATCAACAACAATAAGAACAATAAGAACAACATACATAAATTTGATATAAGCGTCATACACCGGTAGAAGTGGCCAATAAAAGTTTTAAATGGGTGGGTAATAATTTTTCCCCGTAATTATTACATGGATGGGTTGAGACATATTGTCTACGGGTGACAATTAAAAGCCGCGCAGTTACAATTAAATCAGAATGCGCCCAAAGGCTATGTAAATAATTTGATTATTGGTGTGATTATTTGTTTTATATTTTTAAATTCTGTAACGACAGATGTCGGTCTTGATTGGGGTTTTATTATTGTATGTATTAGTTTTATAATTTGTAATCATGTGGTGTTAGAGCAGAAAAGTTCTAGAAGTTGTTGCTGCATGAGACCAGGTGGTAAATTAAGTCTAGTTGTTTGAATTGTGCTTGGAGTTAAACATGGCTGAATTGAAAGAAAATAAGGGTATTATGTATGGGTGTTTGGAGGCTGGTGGACTATTTGTTTATTTTTATTTTTGTGTTGCTGTAGGGTACGGTTAAGTGGTGAAAAGATGATTGAAAAGGCAGTGTCAAGTCTAGCGTTCTGTTGGTGACAATAGGGTCGCGCCAGATGGGCGTTGAAGTCATGGTTGACTTATTTTTGAGGTTCTTAAGAGGTCGTGTTTCATTTGAAGAACGCATTCTCTAACCTCGTGTAGTACAGGACGGAACCTGTATTTAGTTTGTCATTGAACTGTTAGCGACTTGCCAGTTGAGAATTGATTTATACAGAGCACATTAAGAAGGAAGAAAGAAATCGTCTACACGCATCTTCATGATCATATATGGTTCAGCGAGGTTTTCATCATGCATAGTTTGACTTGTCAGCATGAATGGAATGGTGTCAATTTGGAAAACTGAAGGACAATTCAAAGCACGTGTTAGTTATTTAGCAGCATGAAGAAATTGTAGTGCACACCACAATTATAGTTGAATCGTGATGTAATGGTGTTCCAAACTTTAGCGTCTGGGGATAGGTTTTCTTAGGGATTTAGGTAACAACTGGTGTGGAATTTGTAGTGAATTAACAGTGAAAGAAACAAATAGGATCGTCTGGCACAGACTGAGTTGAAAAATATTTGCGCATTGAAGTCATGGTTGACTTGTTGGAGGTTAGTAAGAGAAGGTGTCTCTGAAGAACGCTAACCTCGTGATGTGTACAGGTGTACCAAGGTCTATTAGGAGAACGTGTGTCCTGGTGGAAACGCAATCTCCAGACCAGAGTTTTAATGTAAAGAGGAATGGTTCTGGTTGCATTTGATGTCTGTTGTTAGAGACCTATGCTTAGACAAGTCAATTTCGAGGAAGTCGTGAGGGAGTTTGAACCCGACTAACTGGTTGAAACATTATTTCATCTTGGATTCAACTTGTTTAGATTTGGATAGTTTATGTTGTTGTATATAATCATATTGGTAATCGTTTATCGGGTGTGGGGTTAAATTTAGAAAAAAAAAAAAAAAAAAAAAAAAAAAAAAAAAAAAATACTTCAAATTGTGATTTAGATCACAGAAATGTGACGTTTGTGTCACTCGGGACGAGTGATCTTTTAAAGGCGGGGGTAATGTCATAAATTTGGAGTAAGTGTTAGTGAATTTGAACCATGCTTGGGTCGTTAGTAGTGATTCTGGGTACAAGCCGAATGACTGTCCCTGTAGTAACATAGTCCATATTAAAATTCAGTGGTGTATACAAGTAGTGTGATTGGAAAGGCAGCATTTATGGTTGGAAATCAGTAAATTATAGAATGGAATCAATAAGTTGGAACTTGGTAGGTACCGTTTATGTGGCCATAGTGGAAAATTGGCGTATGTATATGAGTGTGATACGCCGGAAATTCTGTGGATGGACTGGCCTAGGGTCGCGCAGTTAAATATTTCCCAGTTAGTAAGGGAATACTGGTGTAATTTCTATGGCATGACAAGCTATCGGTACGGAAAACGGATGATAATGAAGAAAAACCATGTAAAGGTGCAGTTAATGGACGTTTGGGCAAGTTGTCTCCTCTGGGTCGCCCATTGATTACAGCAAAGATTAATAATTATAGCAGACACGTCTTTCTTTCCATTTTACAACTCAAGTTGTATGGAAGTCTTTGGAAATTTGGGGAAAACATATGACTTCCAGCGTGACTCGCGCCAGGGTTTTGACACCGCTCGGTCAAGTGAATACCCCTGTGCTTGTAACAAGAAAAATTTCTGGTGACAGCGTTTTGGGATATGTGTGAATAGTTCTGTCATGGTTTGCAATTTATTCAGAGTTATTATGTGTGAAACTGACTATTGCTTCGCATTTGGAAAGAAAGAGGAAAGAAATATTATGGCTAGTGCGACTTTAACTTCGTTTATTGAGATTTCGCGACATTTGGTCTGCGAGAGTAGATATATGCATTTGCTGCTGAGAAGGATTTTTAAGAGGAGTACCATGTTCAAGCAGGATGGAGTGTTTTATCCGGGATATAATACAGCGATGGCAAGAATTGTATTGGTGTAGGTCGCGCAGATTGCGAGATCTAAGTCAGTTGGAGGTAAAACCGTGAGACAGTGCACACGCGGTTTCCATTTCTCCTCGACACGTGGGGGTTAAAACAGGGCCAAGTGATACTTTTGGTTCTTTTTAATAGGCTGGAATTGCTAAAATGTGGACGACAATCATTGGCCACGGAATTGTAACATGCTGGAATGATGAAAATGTCTGTAATTGTTTTGTTTTTGTACAAACTGATAGGAACCGCTAATGAATGGGTTTGACAACACCCCCCCCCCCCCCCCGCCGTGTTGTGTATAATTGAGGAGATTGGATTTTATAACATCAACAACAATAAGAACAATAAGAACAACATACATAAATTTGATATAAGCGTCATACACCGGTAGAAGTGGCCAATAAAAGTTTTAAATGGGTGGGTAATAATTTTTCCCCGTAATTATTACATGGATGGGTTGAGACATATTGTCTACGGGTGACAATTAAAAGCCGCGCAGTTACAATTAAATCAGAATGCGCCCAAAGGCTATGTAAATAATTTGATTATTGGTGTGATTATTTGTTTTATATTTTTAAATTCTGTAACGACAGATGTCGGTCTTGATTGGGGTTTTATTATTGTATGTATTAGTTTTATAATTTGTAATCATGTGGTGTTAGAGCAGAAAAGTTCTAGAAGTTGTTGCTGCATGAGACCAGGTGGTAAATTAAGTCTAGTTGTTTGAATTGTGCTTGGAGTTAAACATGGCTGAATTGAAAGAAAATAAGGGTATTATGTATGGGTGTTTGGAGGCTGGTGGACTATTTGTTTATTTTTATTTTTGTGTTGCTGTAGGGTACGGTTAAGTGGTGAAAAGATGATTGAAAAGGCAGTGTCAAGTCTAGCGTTCTGTTGGTGACAATAGGGTCGCGCCAGATGGGCGTTGAAGTCATGGTTGACTTATTTTTGAGGTTCTTAAGAGGTCGTGTTTCATTTGAAGAACGCATTCTCTAACCTCGTGTAGTACAGGACGGAACCTGTATTTAGTTTGTCATTGAACTGTTAGCGACTTGCCAGTTGAGAATTGATTTATACAGAGCACATTAAGAAGGAAGAAAGAAATCGTCTACACGCATCTTCATGATCATATATGGTTCAGCGAGGTTTTCATCATGCATAGTTTGACTTGTCAGCATGAATGGAATGGTGTCAATTTGGAAAACTGAAGGACAATTCAAAGCACGTGTTAGTTATTTAGCAGCATGAAGAAATTGTAGTGCACACCACAATTATAGTTGAATCGTGATGTAATGGTGTTCCAAACTTTAGCGTCTGGGGATAGGTTTTCTTAGGGATTTAGGTAACAACTGGTGTGGAATTTGTAGTGAATTAACAGTGAAAGAAACAAATAGGATCGTCTGGCACAGACTGAGTTGAAAAATATTTGCGCATTGAAGTCATGGTTGACTTGTTGGAGGTTAGTAAGAGAAGGTGTCTCTGAAGAACGCTAACCTCGTGATGTGTACAGGTGTACCAAGGTCTATTAGGAGAACGTGTGTCCTGGTGGAAACGCAATCTCCAGACCAGAGTTTTAATGTAAAGAGGAATGGTTCTGGTTGCATTTGATGTCTGTTGTTAGAGACCTATGCTTAGACAAGTCAATTTCGAGGAAGTCGTGAGGGAGTTTGAACCCGACTAACTGGTTGAAACATTATTTCATCTTGGATTCAACTTGTTTAGATTTGGATAGTTTATGTTGTTGTATATAATCATATTGGTAATCGTTTATCGGGTGTGGGGTTAAATTTAGAAAAAAAAAAAAAAAAAAAAAAAAAAAAAAAAAAAAATACTTCAAATTGTGATTTAGATCACAGAAATGTGACGTTTGTGTCACTCGGGACGAGTGATCTTTTAAAGGCGGGGGTAATGTCATAAATTTGGAGTAAGTGTTAGTGAATTTGAACCATGCTTGGGTCGTTAGTAGTGATTCTGGGTACAAGCCGAATGACTGTCCCTGTAGTAACATAGTCCATATTAAAATTCAGTGGTGTATACAAGTAGTGTGATTGGAAAGGCAGCATTTATGGTTGGAAATCAGTAAATTATAGAATGGAATCAATAAGTTGGAACTTGGTAGGTACCGTTTATGTGGCCATAGTGGAAAATTGGCGTATGTATATGAGTGTGATACGCCGGAAATTCTGTGGATGGACTGGCCTAGGGTCGCGCAGTTAAATATTTCCCAGTTAGTAAGGGAATACTGGTGTAATTTCTATGGCATGACAAGCTATCGGTACGGAAAACGGATGATAATGAAGAAAAACCATGTAAAGGTGCAGTTAATGGACGTTTGGGCAAGTTGTCTCCTCTGGGTCGCCCATTGATTACAGCAAAGATTAATAATTATAGCAGACACGTCTTTCTTTCCATTTTACAACTCAAGTTGTATGGAAGTCTTTGGAAATTTGGGGAAAACATATGACTTCCAGCGTGACTCGCGCCAGGGTTTTGACACCGCTCGGTCAAGTGAATACCCCTGTGCTTGTAACAAGAAAAATTTCTGGTGACAGCGTTTTGGGATATGTGTGAATAGTTCTGTCATGGTTTGCAATTTATTCAGAGTTATTATGTGTGAAACTGACTATTGCTTCGCATTTGGAAAGAAAGAGGAAAGAAATATTATGGCTAGTGCGACTTTAACTTCGTTTATTGAGATTTCGCGACATTTGGTCTGCGAGAGTAGATATATGCATTTGCTGCTGAGAAGGATTTTTAAGAGGAGTACCATGTTCAAGCAGGATGGAGTGTTTTATCCGGGATATAATACAGCGATGGCAAGAATTGTATTGGTGTAGGTCGCGCAGATTGCGAGATCTAAGTCAGTTGGAGGTAAAACCGTGAGACAGTGCACACGCGGTTTCCATTTCTCCTCGACACGTGGGGGTTAAAACAGGGCCAAGTGATACTTTTGGTTCTTTTTAATAGGCTGGAATTGCTAAAATGTGGACGACAATCATTGGCCACGGAATTGTAACATGCTGGAATGATGAAAATGTCTGTAATTGTTTTGTTTTTGTACAAACTGATAGGAACCGCTAATGAATGGGTTTGACAACACCCCCCCCCCCCCCCCGCCGTGTTGTGTATAATTGAGGAGATTGGATTTTATAACATCAACAACAATAAGAACAATAAGAACAACATACATAAATTTGATATAAGCGTCATACACCGGTAGAAGTGGCCAATAAAAGTTTTAAATGGGTGGGTAATAATTTTTCCCCGTAATTATTACATGGATGGGTTGAGACATATTGTCTACGGGTGACAATTAAAAGCCGCGCAGTTACAATTAAATCAGAATGCGCCCAAAGGCTATGTAAATAATTTGATTATTGGTGTGATTATTTGTTTTATATTTTTAAATTCTGTAACGACAGATGTCGGTCTTGATTGGGGTTTTATTATTGTATGTATTAGTTTTATAATTTGTAATCATGTGGTGTTAGAGCAGAAAAGTTCTAGAAGTTGTTGCTGCATGAGACCAGGTGGTAAATTAAGTCTAGTTGTTTGAATTGTGCTTGGAGTTAAACATGGCTGAATTGAAAGAAAATAAGGGTATTATGTATGGGTGTTTGGAGGCTGGTGGACTATTTGTTTATTTTTATTTTTGTGTTGCTGTAGGGTACGGTTAAGTGGTGAAAAGATGATTGAAAAGGCAGTGTCAAGTCTAGCGTTCTGTTGGTGACAATAGGGTCGCGCCAGATGGGCGTTGAAGTCATGGTTGACTTATTTTTGAGGTTCTTAAGAGGTCGTGTTTCATTTGAAGAACGCATTCTCTAACCTCGTGTAGTACAGGACGGAACCTGTATTTAGTTTGTCATTGAACTGTTAGCGACTTGCCAGTTGAGAATTGATTTATACAGAGCACATTAAGAAGGAAGAAAGAAATCGTCTACACGCATCTTCATGATCATATATGGTTCAGCGAGGTTTTCATCATGCATAGTTTGACTTGTCAGCATGAATGGAATGGTGTCAATTTGGAAAACTGAAGGACAATTCAAAGCACGTGTTAGTTATTTAGCAGCATGAAGAAATTGTAGTGCACACCACAATTATAGTTGAATCGTGATGTAATGGTGTTCCAAACTTTAGCGTCTGGGGATAGGTTTTCTTAGGGATTTAGGTAACAACTGGTGTGGAATTTGTAGTGAATTAACAGTGAAAGAAACAAATAGGATCGTCTGGCACAGACTGAGTTGAAAAATATTTGCGCATTGAAGTCATGGTTGACTTGTTGGAGGTTAGTAAGAGAAGGTGTCTCTGAAGAACGCTAACCTCGTGATGTGTACAGGTGTACCAAGGTCTATTAGGAGAACGTGTGTCCTGGTGGAAACGCAATCTCCAGACCAGAGTTTTAATGTAAAGAGGAATGGTTCTGGTTGCATTTGATGTCTGTTGTTAGAGACCTATGCTTAGACAAGTCAATTTCGAGGAAGTCGTGAGGGAGTTTGAACCCGACTAACTGGTTGAAACATTATTTCATCTTGGATTCAACTTGTTTAGATTTGGATAGTTTATGTTGTTGTATATAATCATATTGGTAATCGTTTATCGGGTGTGGGGTTAAATTTAGAAAAAAAAAAAAAAAAAAAAAAAAAAAAAAAAAAAATACTTCAAATTGTGATTTAGATCACAGAAATGTGACGTTTGTGTCACTCGGGACGAGTGATCTTTTAAAGGCGGGGGTAATGTCATAAATTTGGAGTAAGTGTTAGTGAATTTGAACCATGCTTGGGTCGTTAGTAGTGATTCTGGGTACAAGCCGAATGACTGTCCCTGTAGTAACATAGTCCATATTAAAATTCAGTGGTGTATACAAGTAGTGTGATTGGAAAGGCAGCATTTATGGTTGGAAATCAGTAAATTATAGAATGGAATCAATAAGTTGGAACTTGGTAGGTACCGTTTATGTGGCCATAGTGGAAAATTGGCGTATGTATATGAGTGTGATACGCCGGAAATTCTGTGGATGGACTGGCCTAGGGTCGCGCAGTTAAATATTTCCCAGTTAGTAAGGGAATACTGGTGTAATTTCTATGGCATGACAAGCTATCGGTACGGAAAACGGATGATAATGAAGAAAAACCATGTAAAGGTGCAGTTAATGGACGTTTGGGCAAGTTGTCTCCTCTGGGTCGCCCATTGATTACAGCAAAGATTAATAATTATAGCAGACACGTCTTTCTTTCCATTTTACAACTCAAGTTGTATGGAAGTCTTTGGAAATTTGGGGAAAACATATGACTTCCAGCGTGACTCGCGCCAGGGTTTTGACACCGCTCGGTCAAGTGAATACCCCTGTGCTTGTAACAAGAAAAATTTCTGGTGACAGCGTTTTGGGATATGTGTGAATAGTTCTGTCATGGTTTGCAATTTATTCAGAGTTATTATGTGTGAAACTGACTATTGCTTCGCATTTGGAAAGAAAGAGGAAAGAAATATTATGGCTAGTGCGACTTTAACTTCGTTTATTGAGATTTCGCGACATTTGGTCTGCGAGAGTAGATATATGCATTTGCTGCTGAGAAGGATTTTTAAGAGGAGTACCATGTTCAAGCAGGATGGAGTGTTTTATCCGGGATATAATACAGCGATGGCAAGAATTGTATTGGTGTAGGTCGCGCAGATTGCGAGATCTAAGTCAGTTGGAGGTAAAACCGTGAGACAGTGCACACGCGGTTTCCATTTCTCCTCGACACGTGGGGGTTAAAACAGGGCCAAGTGATACTTTTGGTTCTTTTTAATAGGCTGGAATTGCTAAAATGTGGACGACAATCATTGGCCACGGAATTGTAACATGCTGGAATGATGAAAATGTCTGTAATTGTTTTGTTTTTGTACAAACTGATAGGAACCGCTAATGAATGGGTTTGACAACACCCCCCCCCCCCCCCCGCCGTGTTGTGTATAATTGAGGAGATTGGATTTTATAACATCAACAACAATAAGAACAATAAGAACAACATACATAAATTTGATATAAGCGTCATACACCGGTAGAAGTGGCCAATAAAAGTTTTAAATGGGTGGGTAATAATTTTTCCCCGTAATTATTACATGGATGGGTTGAGACATATTGTCTACGGGTGACAATTAAAAGCCGCGCAGTTACAATTAAATCAGAATGCGCCCAAAGGCTATGTAAATAATTTGATTATTGGTGTGATTATTTGTTTTATATTTTTAAATTCTGTAACGACAGATGTCGGTCTTGATTGGGGTTTTATTATTGTATGTATTAGTTTTATAATTTGTAATCATGTGGTGTTAGAGCAGAAAAGTTCTAGAAGTTGTTGCTGCATGAGACCAGGTGGTAAATTAAGTCTAGTTGTTTGAATTGTGCTTGGAGTTAAACATGGCTGAATTGAAAGAAAATAAGGGTATTATGTATGGGTGTTTGGAGGCTGGTGGACTATTTGTTTATTTTTATTTTTGTGTTGCTGTAGGGTACGGTTAAGTGGTGAAAAGATGATTGAAAAGGCAGTGTCAAGTCTAGCGTTCTGTTGGTGACAATAGGGTCGCGCCAGATGGGCGTTGAAGTCATGGTTGACTTATTTTTGAGGTTCTTAAGAGGTCGTGTTTCATTTGAAGAACGCATTCTCTAACCTCGTGTAGTACAGGACGGAACCTGTATTTAGTTTGTCATTGAACTGTTAGCGACTTGCCAGTTGAGAATTGATTTATACAGAGCACATTAAGAAGGAAGAAAGAAATCGTCTACACGCATCTTCATGATCATATATGGTTCAGCGAGGTTTTCATCATGCATAGTTTGACTTGTCAGCATGAATGGAATGGTGTCAATTTGGAAAACTGAAGGACAATTCAAAGCACGTGTTAGTTATTTAGCAGCATGAAGAAATTGTAGTGCACACCACAATTATAGTTGAATCGTGATGTAATGGTGTTCCAAACTTTAGCGTCTGGGGATAGGTTTTCTTAGGGATTTAGGTAACAACTGGTGTGGAATTTGTAGTGAATTAACAGTGAAAGAAACAAATAGGATCATCTGGCACAGACTGAGTTGAAAAATATTTGCGCATTGAAGTCATGGTTGACTTGTTGGAGGTTAGTAAGAGAAGGTGTCTCTGAAGAACGCTAACCTCGTGATGTGTACAGGTGTACCAAGGTCTATTAGGAGAACGTGTGTCCTGGTGGAAACGCAATCTCCAGACCAGAGTTTTAATGTAAAGAGGAATGGTTCTGGTTGCATTTGATGTCTGTTGTTAGAGACCTATGCTTAGACAAGTCAATTTCGAGGAAGTCGTGAGGGAGTTTGAACCCGACTAACTGGTTGAAACATTATTTCATCTTGGATTCAACTTGTTTAGATTTGGATAGTTTATGTTGTTGTATATAATCATATTGGTAATCGTTTATCGGGTGTGGGGTTAAATTTAGAAAAAAAAAAAAAAAAAAAAAAAAAAAAAAAAAAAATACTTCAAATTGTGATTTAGATCACAGAAATGTGACGTTTGTGTCACTCGGGACGAGTGATCTTTTAAAGGCGGGGGTAATGTCATAAATTTGGAGTAAGTGTTAGTGAATTTGAACCATGCTTGGGTCGTTAGTAGTGATTCTGGGTACAAGCCGAATGACTGTCCCTGTAGTAACATAGTCCATATTAAAATTCAGTGGTGTATACAAGTAGTGTGATTGGAAAGGCAGCATTTATGGTTGGAAATCAGTAAATTATAGAATGGAATCAATAAGTTGGAACTTGGTAGGTACCGTTTATGTGGCCATAGTGGAAAATTGGCGTATGTATATGAGTGTGATACGCCGGAAATTCTGTGGATGGACTGGCCTAGGGTCGCGCAGTTAAATATTTCCCAGTTAGTAAGGGAATACTGGTGTAATTTCTATGGCATGACAAGCTATCGGTACGGAAAACGGATGATAATGAAGAAAAACCATGTAAAGGTGCAGTTAATGGACGTTTGGGCAAGTTGTCTCCTCTGGGTCGCCCATTGATTACAGCAAAGATTAATAATTATAGCAGACACGTCTTTCTTTCCATTTTACAACTCAAGTTGTATGGAAGTCTTTGGAAATTTGGGGAAAACATATGACTTCCAGCGTGACTCGCGCCAGGGTTTTGACACCGCTCGGTCAAGTGAATACCCCTGTGCTTGTAACAAGAAAAATTTCTGGTGACAGCGTTTTGGGATATGTGTGAATAGTTCTGTCATGGTTTGCAATTTATTCAGAGTTATTATGTGTGAAACTGACTATTGCTTCGCATTTGGAAAGAAAGAGGAAAGAAATATTATGGCTAGTGCGACTTTAACTTCGTTTATTGAGATTTCGCGACATTTGGTCTGCGAGAGTAGATATATGCATTTGCTGCTGAGAAGGATTTTTAAGAGGAGTACCATGTTCAAGCAGGATGGAGTGTTTTATCCGGGATATAATACAGCGATGGCAAGAATTGTATTGGTGTAGGTCGCGCAGATTGCGAGATCTAAGTCAGTTGGAGGTAAAACCGTGAGACAGTGCACACGCGGTTTCCATTTCTCCTCGACACGTGGGGGTTAAAACAGGGCCAAGTGATACTTTTGGTTCTTTTTAATAGGCTGGAATTGCTAAAATGTGGACGACAATCATTGGCCACGGAATTGTAACATGCTGGAATGATGAAAATGTCTGTAATTGTTTTGTTTTTGTACAAACTGATAGGAACCGCTAATGAATGGGTTTGACAACACCCCCCCCCCCCCCCCCGCCGTGTTGTGTATAATTGAGGAGATTGGATTTTATAACATCAACAACAATAAGAACAATAAGAACAACATACATAAATTTGATATAAGCGTCATACACCGGTAGAAGTGGCCAATAAAAGTTTTAAATGGGTGGGTAATAATTTTTCCCCGTAATTATTACATGGATGGGTTGAGACATATTGTCTACGGGTGACAATTAAAAGCCGCGCAGTTACAATTAAATCAGAATGCGCCCAAAGGCTATGTAAATAATTTGATTATTGGTGTGATTATTTGTTTTATATTTTTAAATTCTGTAACGACAGATGTCGGTCTTGATTGGGGTTTTATTATTGTATGTATTAGTTTTATAATTTGTAATCATGTGGTGTTAGAGCAGAAAAGTTCTAGAAGTTGTTGCTGCATGAGACCAGGTGGTAAATTAAGTCTAGTTGTTTGAATTGTGCTTGGAGTTAAACATGGCTGAATTGAAAGAAAATAAGGGTATTATGTATGGGTGTTTGGAGGCTGGTGGACTATTTGTTTATTTTTATTTTTGTGTTGCTGTAGGGTACGGTTAAGTGGTGAAAAGATGATTGAAAAGGCAGTGTCAAGTCTAGCGTTCTGTTGGTGACAATAGGGTCGCGCCAGATGGGCGTTGAAGTCATGGTTGACTTATTTTTGAGGTTCTTAAGAGGTCGTGTTTCATTTGAAGAACGCATTCTCTAACCTCGTGTAGTACAGGACGGAACCTGTATTTAGTTTGTCATTGAACTGTTAGCGACTTGCCAGTTGAGAATTGATTTATACAGAGCACATTAAGAAGGAAGAAAGAAATCGTCTACACGCATCTTCATGATCATATATGGTTCAGCGAGGTTTTCATCATGCATAGTTTGACTTGTCAGCATGAATGGAATGGTGTCAATTTGGAAAACTGAAGGACAATTCAAAGCACGTGTTAGTTATTTAGCAGCATGAAGAAATTGTAGTGCACACCACAATTATAGTTGAATCGTGATGTAATGGTGTTCCAAACTTTAGCGTCTGGGGATAGGTTTTCTTAGGGATTTAGGTAACAACTGGTGTGGAATTTGTAGTGAATTAACAGTGAAAGAAACAAATAGGATCATCTGGCACAGACTGAGTTGAAAAATATTTGCGCATTGAAGTCATGGTTGACTTGTTGGAGGTTAGTAAGAGAAGGTGTCTCTGAAGAACGCTAACCTCGTGATGTGTACAGGTGTACCAAGGTCTATTAGGAGAACGTGTGTCCTGGTGGAAACGCAATCTCCAGACCAGAGTTTTAATGTAAAGAGGAATGGTTCTGGTTGCATTTGATGTCTGTTGTTAGAGACCTATGCTTAGACAAGTCAATTTCGAGGAAGTCGTGAGGGAGTTTGAACCCGACTAACTGGTTGAAACATTATTTCATCTTGGATTCAACTTGTTTAGATTTGGATAGTTTATGTTGTTGTATATAATCATATTGGTAATCGTTTATCGGGTGTGGGGTTAAATTTAGAAAAAAAAAAAAAAAAAAAAAAAAAAAAAAAAAAAATACTTCAAATTGTGATTTAGATCACAGAAATGTGACGTTTGTGTCACTCGGGACGAGTGATCTTTTAAAGGCGGGGGTAATGTCATAAATTTGGAGTAAGTGTTAGTGAATTTGAACCATGCTTGGGTCGTTAGTAGTGATTCTGGGTACAAGCCGAATGACTGTCCCTGTAGTAACATAGTCCATATTAAAATTCAGTGGTGTATACAAGTAGTGTGATTGGAAAGGCAGCATTTATGGTTGGAAATCAGTAAATTATAGAATGGAATCAATAAGTTGGAACTTGGTAGGTACCGTTTATGTGGCCATAGTGGAAAATTGGCGTATGTATATGAGTGTGATACGCCGGAAATTCTGTGGATGGACTGGCCTAGGGTCGCGCAGTTAAATATTTCCCAGTTAGTAAGGGAATACTGGTGTAATTTCTATGGCATGACAAGCTATCGGTACGGAAAACGGATGATAATGAAGAAAAACCATGTAAAGGTGCAGTTAATGGACGTTTGGGCAAGTTGTCTCCTCTGGGTCGCCCATTGATTACAGCAAAGATTAATAATTATAGCAGACACGTCTTTCTTTCCATTTTACAACTCAAGTTGTATGGAAGTCTTTGGAAATTTGGGGAAAACATATGACTTCCAGCGTGACTCGCGCCAGGGTTTTGACACCGCTCGGTCAAGTGAATACCCCTGTGCTTGTAACAAGAAAAATTTCTGGTGACAGCGTTTTGGGATATGTGTGAATAGTTCTGTCATGGTTTGCAATTTATTCAGAGTTATTATGTGTGAAACTGACTATTGCTTCGCATTTGGAAAGAAAGAGGAAAGAAATATTATGGCTAGTGCGACTTTAACTTCGTTTATTGAGATTTCGCGACATTTGGTCTGCGAGAGTAGATATATGCATTTGCTGCTGAGAAGGATTTTTAAGAGGAGTACCATGTTCAAGCAGGATGGAGTGTTTTATCCGGGATATAATACAGCGATGGCAAGAATTGTATTGGTGTAGGTCGCGCAGATTGCGAGATCTAAGTCAGTTGGAGGTAAAACCGTGAGACAGTGCACACGCGGTTTCCATTTCTCCTCGACACGTGGGGGTTAAAACAGGGCCAAGTGATACTTTTGGTTCTTTTTAATAGGCTGGAATTGCTAAAATGTGGACGACAATCATTGGCCACGGAATTGTAACATGCTGGAATGATGAAAATGTCTGTAATTGTTTTGTTTTTGTACAAACTGATAGGAACCGCTAATGAATGGGTTTGACAACACCCCCCCCCCCCCCCCCCCCCCGCCGTGTTGTGTATAATTGAGGAGATTGGATTTTATAACATCAACAACAATAAGAACAATAAGAACAACATACATAAATTTGATATAAGCGTCATACACCGGTAGAAGTGGCCAATAAAAGTTTTAAATGGGTGGGTAATAATTTTTCCCCGTAATTATTACATGGATGGGTTGAGACATATTGTCTACGGGTGACAATTAAAAGCCGCGCAGTTACAATTAAATCAGAATGCGCCCAAAGGCTATGTAAATAATTTGATTATTGGTGTGATTATTTGTTTTATATTTTTAAATTCTGTAACGACAGATGTCGGTCTTGATTGGGGTTTTATTATTGTATGTATTAGTTTTATAATTTGTAATCATGTGGTGTTAGAGCAGAAAAGTTCTAGAAGTTGTTGCTGCATGAGACCAGGTGGTAAATTAAGTCTAGTTGTTTGAATTGTGCTTGGAGTTAAACATGGCTGAATTGAAAGAAAATAAGGGTATTATGTATGGGTGTTTGGAGGCTGGTGGACTATTTGTTTATTTTTATTTTTGTGTTGCTGTAGGGTACGGTTAAGTGGTGAAAAGATGATTGAAAAGGCAGTGTCAAGTCTAGCGTTCTGTTGGTGACAATAGGGTCGCGCCAGATGGGCGTTGAAGTCATGGTTGACTTATTTTTGAGGTTCTTAAGAGGTCGTGTTTCATTTGAAGAACGCATTCTCTAACCTCGTGTAGTACAGGACGGAACCTGTATTTAGTTTGTCATTGAACTGTTAGCGACTTGCCAGTTGAGAATTGATTTATACAGAGCACATTAAGAAGGAAGAAAGAAATCGTCTACACGCATCTTCATGATCATATATGGTTCAGCGAGGTTTTCATCATGCATAGTTTGACTTGTCAGCATGAATGGAATGGTGTCAATTTGGAAAACTGAAGGACAATTCAAAGCACGTGTTAGTTATTTAGCAGCATGAAGAAATTGTAGTGCACACCACAATTATAGTTGAATCGTGATGTAATGGTGTTCCAAACTTTAGCGTCTGGGGATAGGTTTTCTTAGGGATTTAGGTAACAACTGGTGTGGAATTTGTAGTGAATTAACAGTGAAAGAAACAAATAGGATCGTCTGGCACAGACTGAGTTGAAAAATATTTGCGCATTGAAGTCATGGTTGACTTGTTGGAGGTTAGTAAGAGAAGGTGTCTCTGAAGAACGCTAACCTCGTGATGTGTACAGGTGTACCAAGGTCTATTAGGAGAACGTGTGTCCTGGTGGAAACGCAATCTCCAGACCAGAGTTTTAATGTAAAGAGGAATGGTTCTTTTTGCATTTGATGTCTGTTGTTAGAGACCTATGCTTAGACAAGTCAATTTCGAGGAAGTCGTGAGGGAGTTTGAACCCGACTAACTGGTTGAAACATTATTTCATCTTGGATTCAACTTGTTTAGATTTGGATAGTTTATGTTGTTGTATATAATCATATTGGTAATCGTTTATCGGGTGTGGGGTTAAATTTAGAAAAAAAAAAAAAAAAAAAAAAAAAAAAAAAAAAAAATACTTCAAATTGTGATTTAGATCACAGAAATGTGACGTTTGTGTCACTCGGGACGAGTGATCTTTTAAAGGCGGGGGTAATGTCATAAATTTGGAGTAAGTGTTAGTGAATTTGAACCATGCTTGGGTCGTTAGTAGTGATTCTGGGTACAAGCCGAATGACTGTCCCTGTAG
Organism: Unio delphinus; assembly: GCA_029339505.1. Classification (NCBI taxonomy): domain Eukaryota; kingdom Metazoa; phylum Mollusca; class Bivalvia; order Unionida; family Unionidae; genus Unio; species Unio delphinus. The sequence goes on along the minus strand of JAQISU010000709.1, from coordinate 24,170 downwards.
TAACATAGTCCATATTAAAATTCAGTGGTGTATACAAGTAGTGTGATTGGAAAGGCAGCATTTATGGTTGGAAATCAGTAAATTATAGAATGGAATCAATAAGTTGGAACTTGGTAGGTACCGTTTATGTGGCCATAGTGGAAAATTGGCGTATGTATATGAGTGTGATACGCCGGAAATTCTGTGGATGGACTGGCCTAGGGTCGCGCAGTTAAATATTTCCCAGTTAGTAAGGGAATACTGGTGTAATTTCTATGGCATGACAAGCTATCGGTACGGAAAACGGATGATAATGAAGAAAAACCATGTAAAGGTGCAGTTAATGGACGTTTGGGCAAGTTGTCTCCTCTGGGTCGCCCATTGATTACAGCAAAGATTAATAATTATAGCAGACACGTCTTTCTTTCCATTTTACAACTCAAGTTGTATGGAAGTCTTTGGAAATTTGGGGAAAACATATGACTTCCAGCGTGACTCGCGCCAGGGTTTTGACACCGCTCGGTCAAGTGAATACCCCTGTGCTTGTAACAAGAAAAATTTCTGGTGACAGCGTTTTGGGATATGTGTGAATAGTTCTGTCATGGTTTGCAATTTATTCAGAGTTATTATGTGTGAAACTGACTATTGCTTCGCATTTGGAAAGAAAGAGGAAAGAAATATTATGGCTAGTGCGACTTTAACTTCGTTTATTGAGATTTCGCGACATTTGGTCTGCGAGAGTAGATATATGCATTTGCTGCTGAGAAGGATTTTTAAGAGGAGTACCATGTTCAAGCAGGATGGAGTGTTTTATCCGGGATATAATACAGCGATGGCAAGAATTGTATTGGTGTAGGTCGCGCAGATTGCGAGATCTAAGTCAGTTGGAGGTAAAACCGTGAGACAGTGCACACGCGGTTTCCATTTCTCCTCGACACGTGGGGGTTAAAACAGGGCCAAGTGATACTTTTGGTTCTTTTTAATAGGCTGGAATTGCTAAAATGTGGACGACAATCATTGGCCACGGAATTGTAACATGCTGGAATGATGAAAATGTCTGTAATTGTTTTGTTTTTGTACAAACTGATAGGAACCGCTAATGAATGGGTTTGACAACACCCCCCCCCCCCCCCCCCGCCGTGTTGTGTATAATTGAGGAGATTGGATTTTATAACATCAACAACAATAAGAACAATAAGAACAACATACATAAATTTGATATAAGCGTCATACACCGGTAGAAGTGGCCAATAAAAGTTTTAAATGGGTGGGTAATAATTTTTCCCCGTAATTATTACATGGATGGGTTGAGACATATTGTCTACGGGTGACAATTAAAAGCCGCGCAGTTACAATTAAATCAGAATGCGCCCAAAGGCTATGTAAATAATTTGATTATTGGTGTGATTATTTGTTTTATATTTTTAAATTCTGTAACGACAGATGTCGGTCTTGATTGGGGTTTTATTATTGTATGTATTAGTTTTATAATTTGTAATCATGTGGTGTTAGAGCAGAAAAGTTCTAGAAGTTGTTGCTGCATGAGACCAGGTGGTAAATTAAGTCTAGTTGTTTGAATTGTGCTTGGAGTTAAACATGGCTGAATTGAAAGAAAATAAGGGTATTATGTATGGGTGTTTGGAGGCTGGTGGACTATTTGTTTATTTTTATTTTTGTGTTGCTGTAGGGTACGGTTAAGTGGTGAAAAGATGATTGAAAAGGCAGTGTCAAGTCTAGCGTTCTGTTGGTGACAATAGGGTCGCGCCAGATGGGCGTTGAAGTCATGGTTGACTTATTTTTGAGGTTCTTAAGAGGTCGTGTTTCATTTGAAGAACGCATTCTCTAACCTCGTGTAGTACAGGACGGAACCTGTATTTAGTTTGTCATTGAACTGTTAGCGACTTGCCAGTTGAGAATTGATTTATACAGAGCACATTAAGAAGGAAGAAAGAAATCGTCTACACGCATCTTCATGATCATATATGGTTCAGCGAGGTTTTCATCATGCATAGTTTGACTTGTCAGCATGAATGGAATGGTGTCAATTTGGAAAACTGAAGGACAATTCAAAGCACGTGTTAGTTATTTAGCAGCATGAAGAAATTGTAGTGCACACCACAATTATAGTTGAATCGTGATGTAATGGTGTTCCAAACTTTAGCGTCTGGGGATAGGTTTTCTTAGGGATTTAGGTAACAACTGGTGTGGAATTTGTAGTGAATTAACAGTGAAAGAAACAAATAGGATCGTCTGGCACAGACTGAGTTGAAAAATATTTGCGCATTGAAGTCATGGTTGACTTGTTGGAGGTTAGTAAGAGAAGGTGTCTCTGAAGAACGCTAACCTCGTGATGTGTACAGGTGTACCAAGGTCTATTAGGAGAACGTGTGTCCTGGTGGAAACGCAATCTCCAGACCAGAGTTTTAATGTAAAGAGGAATGGTTCTGGTTGCATTTGATGTCTGTTGTTAGAGACCTATGCTTAGACAAGTCAATTTCGAGGAAGTCGTGAGGGAGTTTGAACCCGACTAACTGGTTGAAACATTATTTCATCTTGGATTCAACTTGTTTAGATTTGGATAGTTTATGTTGTTGTATATAATCATATTGGTAATCGTTTATCGGGTGTGGGGTTAAATTTAGAAAAAAAAAAAAAAAAAAAAAAAAAAAAAAAAAAAATACTTCAAATTGTGATTTAGATCACAGAAATGTGACGTTTGTGTCACTCGGGACGAGTGATCTTTTAAAGGCGGGGGTAATGTCATAAATTTGGAGTAAGTGTTAGTGAATTTGAACCATGCTTGGGTCGTTAGTAGTGATTCTGGGTACAAGCCGAATGACTGTCCCTGTAGTAACATAGTCCATATTAAAATTCAGTGGTGTATACAAGTAGTGTGATTGGAAAGGCAGCATTTATGGTTGGAAATCAGTAAATTATAGAATGGAATCAATAAGTTGGAACTTGGTAGGTACCGTTTATGTGGCCATAGTGGAAAATTGGCGTATGTATATGAGTGTGATACGCCGGAAATTCTGTGGATGGACTGGCCTAGGGTCGCGCAGTTAAATATTTCCCAGTTAGTAAGGGAATACTGGTGTAATTTCTATGGCATGACAAGCTATCGGTACGGAAAACGGATGATAATGAAGAAAAACCATGTAAAGGTGCAGTTAATGGACGTTTGGGCAAGTTGTCTCCTCTGGGTCGCCCATTGATTACAGCAAAGATTAATAATTATAGCAGACACGTCTTTCTTTCCATTTTACAACTCAAGTTGTATGGAAGTCTTTGGAAATTTGGGGAAAACATATGACTTCCAGCGTGACTCGCGCCAGGGTTTTGACACCGCTCGGTCAAGTGAATACCCCTGTGCTTGTAACAAGAAAAATTTCTGGTGACAGCGTTTTGGGATATGTGTGAATAGTTCTGTCATGGTTTGCAATTTATTCAGAGTTATTATGTGTGAAACTGACTATTGCTTCGCATTTGGAAAGAAAGAGGAAAGAAATATTATGGCTAGTGCGACTTTAACTTCGTTTATTGAGATTTCGCGACATTTGGTCTGCGAGAGTAGATATATGCATTTGCTGCTGAGAAGGATTTTTAAGAGGAGTACCATGTTCAAGCAGGATGGAGTGTTTTATCCGGGATATAATACAGCGATGGCAAGAATTGTATTGGTGTAGGTCGCGCAGATTGCGAGATCTAAGTCAGTTGGAGGTAAAACCGTGAGACAGTGCACACGCGGTTTCCATTTCTCCTCGACACGTGGGGGTTAAAACAGGGCCAAGTGATACTTTTGGTTCTTTTTAATAGGCTGGAATTGCTAAAATGTGGACGACAATCATTGGCCACGGAATTGTAACATGCTGGAATGATGAAAATGTCTGTAATTGTTTTGTTTTTGTACAAACTGATAGGAACCGCTAATGAATGGGTTTGACAACACCCCCCCCCCCCCCCCGCCGTGTTGTGTATAATTGAGGAGATTGGATTTTATAACATCAACAACAATAAGAACAATAAGAACAACATACATAAATTTGATATAAGCGTCATACACCGGTAGAAGTGGCCAATAAAAGTTTTAAATGGGTGGGTAATAATTTTTCCCCGTAATTATTACATGGATGGGTTGAGACATATTGTCTACGGGTGACAATTAAAAGCCGCGCAGTTACAATTAAATCAGAATGCGCCCAAAGGCTATGTAAATAATTTGATTATTGGTGTGATTATTTGTTTTATATTTTTAAATTCTGTAACGACAGATGTCGGTCTTGATTGGGGTTTTATTATTGTATGTATTAGTTTTATAATTTGTAATCATGTGGTGTTAGAGCAGAAAAGTTCTAGAAGTTGTTGCTGCATGAGACCAGGTGGTAAATTAAGTCTAGTTGTTTGAATTGTGCTTGGAGTTAAACATGGCTGAATTGAAAGAAAAGGGTATTATGTATGGGTGTTTGGAGGCTGGTGGACTATTTGTTTATTTTTATTTTTGTGTTGCTGTAGGGTACGGTTAAGTGGTGAAAAGATGATTGAAAAGGCAGTGTCAAGTCTAGCGTTCTGTTGGTGACAATAGGGTCGCGCCAGATGGGCGTTGAAGTCATGGTTGACTTATTTTTGAGGTTCTTAAGAGGTCGTGTTTCATTTGAAGAACGCATTCTCTAACCTCGTGTAGTACAGGACGGAACCTGTATTTAGTTTGTCATTGAACTGTTAGCGACTTGCCAGTTGAGAATTGATTTATACAGAGCACATTAAGAAGGAAGAAAGAAATCGTCTACACGCATCTTCATGATCATATATGGTTCAGCGAGGTTTTCATCATGCATAGTTTGACTTGTCAGCATGAATGGAATGGTGTCAATTTGGAAAACTGAAGGACAATTCAAAGCACGTGTTAGTTATTTAGCAGCATGAAGAAATTGTAGTGCACACCACAATTATAGTTGAATCGTGATGTAATGGTGTTCCAAACTTTAGCGTCTGGGGATAGGTTTTCTTAGGGATTTAGGTAACAACTGGTGTGGAATTTGTAGTGAATTAACAGTGAAAGAAACAAATAGGATCGTCTGGCACAGACTGAGTTGAAAAATATTTGCGCATTGAAGTCATGGTTGACTTGTTGGAGGTTAGTAAGAGAAGGTGTCTCTGAAGAACGCTAACCTCGTGATGTGTACAGGTGTACCAAGGTCTATTAGGAGAACGTGTGTCCTGGTGGAAACGCAATCTCCAGACCAGAGTTTTAATGTAAAGAGGAATGGTTCTGGTTGCATTTGATGTCTGTTGTTAGAGACCTATGCTTAGACAAGTCAATTTCGAGGAAGTCGTGAGGGAGTTTGAACCCGACTAACTGGTTGAAACATTATTTCATCTTGGATTCAACTTGTTTAGATTTGGATAGTTTATGTTGTTGTATATAATCATATTGGTAATCGTTTATCGGGTGTGGGGTTAAATTTAGAAAAAAAAAAAAAAAAAAAAAAAAAAAAAAAAAAAATACTTCAAATTGTGATTTAGATCACAGAAATGTGACGTTTGTGTCACTCGGGACGAGTGATCTTTTAAAGGCGGGGGTAATGTCATAAATTTGGAGTAAGTGTTAGTGAATTTGAACCATGCTTGGGTCGTTAGTAGTGATTCTGGGTACAAGCCGAATGACTGTCCCTGTAGTAACATAGTCCATATTAAAATTCAGTGGTGTATACAAGTAGTGTGATTGGAAAGGCAGCATTTATGGTTGGAAATCAGTAAATTATAGAATGGAATCAATAAGTTGGAACTTGGTAGGTACCGTTTATGTGGCCATAGTGGAAAATTGGCGTATGTATATGAGTGTGATACGCCGGAAATTCTGTGGATGGACTGGCCTAGGGTCGCGCAGTTAAATATTTCCCAGTTAGTAAGGGAATACTGGTGTAATTTCTATGGCATGACAAGCTATCGGTACGGAAAACGGATGATAATGAAGAAAAACCATGTAAAGGTGCAGTTAATGGACGTTTGGGCAAGTTGTCTCCTCTGGGTCGCCCATTGATTACAGCAAAGATTAATAATTATAGCAGACACGTCTTTCTTTCCATTTTACAACTCAAGTTGTATGGAAGTCTTTGGAAATTTGGGGAAAACATATGACTTCCAGCGTGACTCGCGCCAGGGTTTTGACACCGCTCGGTCAAGTGAATACCCCTGTGCTTGTAACAAGAAAAATTTCTGGTGACAGCGTTTTGGGATATGTGTGAATAGTTCTGTCATGGTTTGCAATTTATTCAGAGTTATTATGTGTGAAACTGACTATTGCTTCGCATTTGGAAAGAAAGAGGAAAGAAATATTATGGCTAGTGCGACTTTAACTTCGTTTATTGAGATTTCGCGACATTTGGTCTGCGAGAGTAGATATATGCATTTGCTGCTGAGAAGGATTTTTAAGAGGAGTACCATGTTCAAGCAGGATGGAGTGTTTTATCCGGGATATAATACAGCGATGGCAAGAATTGTATTGGTGTAGGTCGCGCAGATTGCGAGATCTAAGTCAGTTGGAGGTAAAACCGTGAGACAGTGCACACGCGGTTTCCATTTCTCCTCGACACGTGGGGGTTAAAACAGGGCCAAGTGATACTTTTGGTTCTTTTTAATAGGCTGGAATTGCTAAAATGTGGACGACAATCATTGGCCACGGAATTGTAACATGCTGGAATGATGAAAATGTCTGTAATTGTTTTGTTTTTGTACAAACTGATAGGAACCGCTAATGAATGGGTTTGACAACACCCCCCCCCCCCCCGCCGTGTTGTGTATAATTGAGGAGATTGGATTTTATAACATCAACAACAATAAGAACAATAAGAACAACATACATAAATTTGATATAAGCGTCATACACCGGTAGAAGTGGCCAATAAAAGTTTTAAATGGGTGGGTAATAATTTTTCCCCGTAATTATTACATGGATGGGTTGAGACATATTGTCTACGGGTGACAATTAAAAGCCGCGCAGTTACAATTAAATCAGAATGCGCCCAAAGGCTATGTAAATAATTTGATTATTGGTGTGATTATTTGTTTTATATTTTTAAATTCTGTAACGACAGATGTCGGTCTTGATTGGGGTTTTATTATTGTATGTATTAGTTTTATAATTTGTAATCATGTGGTGTTAGAGCAGAAAAGTTCTAGAAGTTGTTGCTGCATGAGACCAGGTGGTAAATTAAGTCTAGTTGTTTGAATTGTGCTTGGAGTTAAACATGGCTGAATTGAAAGAAAATAAGGGTATTATGTATGGGTGTTTGGAGGCTGGTGGACTATTTGTTTATTTTTATTTTTGTGTTGCTGTAGGGTACGGTTAAGTGGTGAAAAGATGATTGAAAAGGCAGTGTCAAGTCTAGCGTTCTGTTGGTGACAATAGGGTCGCGCCAGATGGGCGTTGAAGTCATGGTTGACTTATTTTTGAGGTTCTTAAGAGGTCGTGTTTCATTTGAAGAACGCATTCTCTAACCTCGTGTAGTACAGGACGGAACCTGTATTTAGTTTGTCATTGAACTGTTAGCGACTTGCCAGTTGAGAATTGATTTATACAGAGCACATTAAGAAGGAAGAAAGAAATCGTCTACACGCATCTTCATGATCATATATGGTTCAGCGAGGTTTTCATCATGCATAGTTTGACTTGTCAGCATGAATGGAATGGTGTCAATTTGGAAAACTGAAGGACAATTCAAAGCACGTGTTAGTTATTTAGCAGCATGAAGAAATTGTAGTGCACACCACAATTATAGTTGAATCGTGATGTAATGGTGTTCCAAACTTTAGCGTCTGGGGATAGGTTTTCTTAGGGATTTAGGTAACAACTGGTGTGGAATTTGTAGTGAATTAACAGTGAAAGAAACAAATAGGATCGTCTGGCACAGACTGAGTTGAAAAATATTTGCGCATTGAAGTCATGGTTGACTTGTTGGAGGTTAGTAAGAGAAGGTGTCTCTGAAGAACGCTAACCTCGTGATGTGTACAGGTGTACCAAGGTCTATTAGGAGAACGTGTGTCCTGGTGGAAACGCAATCTCCAGACCAGAGTTTTAATGTAAAGAGGAATGGTTCTGGTTGCATTTGATGTCTGTTGTTAGAGACCTATGCTTAGACAAGTCAATTTCGAGGAAGTCGTGAGGGAGTTTGAACCCGACTAACTGGTTGAAACATTATTTCATCTTGGATTCAACTTGTTTAGATTTGGATAGTTTATGTTGTTGTATATAATCATATTGGTAATCGTTTATCGGGTGTGGGGTTAAATTTAGAAAAAAAAAAAAAAAAAAAAAAAAAAAAAAAAAAAATACTTCAAATTGTGATTTAGATCACAGAAATGTGACGTTTGTGTCACTCGGGACGAGTGATCTTTTAAAGGCGGGGGTAATGTCATAAATTTGGAGTAAGTGTTAGTGAATTTGAACCATGCTTGGGTCGTTAGTAGTGATTCTGGGTACAAGCCGAATGACTGTCCCTGTAGTAACATAGTCCATATTAAAATTCAGTGGTGTATACAAGTAGTGTGATTGGAAAGGCAGCATTTATGGTTGGAAATCAGTAAATTATAGAATGGAATCAATAAGTTGGAACTTGGTAGGTACCGTTTATGTGGCCATAGTGGAAAATTGGCGTATGTATATGAGTGTGATACGCCGGAAATTCTGTGGATGGACTGGCCTAGGGTCGCGCAGTTAAATATTTCCCAGTTAGTAAGGGAATACTGGTGTAATTTCTATGGCATGACAAGCTATCGGTACGGAAAACGGATGATAATGAAGAAAAACCATGTAAAGGTGCAGTTAATGGACGTTTGGGCAAGTTGTCTCCTCTGGGTCGCCCATTGATTACAGCAAAGATTAATAATTATAGCAGACACGTCTTTCTTTCCATTTTACAACTCAAGTTGTATGGAAGTCTTTGGAAATTTGGGGAAAACATATGACTTCCAGCGTGACTCGCGCCAGGGTTTTGACACCGCTCGGTCAAGTGAATACCCCTGTGCTTGTAACAAGAAAAATTTCTGGTGACAGCGTTTTGGGATATGTGTGAATAGTTCTGTCATGGTTTGCAATTTATTCAGAGTTATTATGTGTGAAACTGACTATTGCTTCGCATTTGGAAAGAAAGAGGAAAGAAATATTATGGCTAGTGCGACTTTAACTTCGTTTATTGAGATTTCGCGACATTTGGTCTGCGAGAGTAGATATATGCATTTGCTGCTGAGAAGGATTTTTAAGAGGAGTACCATGTTCAAGCAGGATGGAGTGTTTTATCCGGGATATAATACAGCGATGGCAAGAATTGTATTGGTGTAGGTCGCGCAGATTGCGAGATCTAAGTCAGTTGGAGGTAAAACCGTGAGACAGTGCACACGCGGTTTCCATTTCTCCTCGACACGTGGGGGTTAAAACAGGGCCAAGTGATACTTTTGGTTCTTTTTAATAGGCTGGAATTGCTAAAATGTGGACGACAATCATTGGCCACGGAATTGTAACATGCTGGAATGATGAAAATGTCTGTAATTGTTTTGTTTTTGTACAAACTGATAGGAACCGCTAATGAATGGGTTTGACAACACCCCCCCCCCCCCGCCGTGTTGTGTATAATTGAGGAGATTGGATTTTATAACATCAACAACAATAAGAACAATAAGAACAACATACATAAATTTGATATAAGCGTCATACACCGGTAGAAGTGGCCAATAAAAGTTTTAAATGGGTGGGTAATAATTTTTCCCCGTAATTATTACATGGATGGGTTGAGACATATTGTCTACGGGTGACAATTAAAAGCCGCGCAGTTACAATTAAATCAGAATGCGCCCAAAGGCTATGTAAATAATTTGATTATTGGTGTGATTATTTGTTTTATATTTTTAAATTCTGTAACGACAGATGTCGGTCTTGATTGGGGTTTTATTATTGTATGTATTAGTTTTATAATTTGTAATCATGTGGTGTTAGAGCAGAAAAGTTCTAGAAGTTGTTGCTGCATGAGACCAGGTGGTAAATTAAGTCTAGTTGTTTGAATTGTGCTTGGAGTTAAACATGGCTGAATTGAAAGAAAATAAGGGTATTATGTATGGGTGTTTGGAGGCTGGTGGACTATTTGTTTATTTTTATTTTTGTGTTGCTGTAGGGTACGGTTAAGTGGTGAAAAGATGATTGAAAAGGCAGTGTCAAGTCTAGCGTTCTGTTGGTGACAATAGGGTCGCGCCAGATGGGCGTTGAAGTCATGGTTGACTTATTTTTGAGGTTCTTAAGAGGTCGTGTTTCATTTGAAGAACGCATTCTCTAACCTCGTGTAGTACAGGACGGAACCTGTATTTAGTTTGTCATTGAACTGTTAGCGACTTGCCAGTTGAGAATTGATTTATACAGAGCACATTAAGAAGGAAGAAAGAAATCGTCTACACGCATCTTCATGATCATATATGGTTCAGCGAGGTTTTCATCATGCATAGTTTGACTTGTCAGCATGAATGGAATGGTGTCAATTTGGAAAACTGAAGGACAATTCAAAGCACGTGTTAGTTATTTAGCAGCATGAAGAAATTGTAGTGCACACCACAATTATAGTTGAATCGTGATGTAATGGTGTTCCAAACTTTAGCGTCTGGGGATAGGTTTTCTTAGGGATTTAGGTAACAACTGGTGTGGAATTTGTAGTGAATTAACAGTGAAAGAAACAAATAGGATCGTCTGGCACAGACTGAGTTGAAAAATATTTGCGCATTGAAGTCATGGTTGACTTGTTGGAGGTTAGTAAGAGAAGGTGTCTCTGAAGAACGCTAACCTCGTGATGTGTACAGGTGTACCAAGGTCTATTAGGAGAACGTGTGTCCTGGTGGAAACGCAATCTCCAGACCAGAGTTTTAATGTAAAGAGGAATGGTTCTGGTTGCATTTGATGTCTGTTGTTAGAGACCTATGCTTAGACAAGTCAATTTCGAGGAAGTCGTGAGGGAGTTTGAACCCGACTAACTGGTTGAAACATTATTTCATCTTGGATTCAACTTGTTTAGATTTGGATAGTTTATGTTGTTGTATATAATCATATTGGTAATCGTTTATCGGGTGTGGGGTTAAATTTAGAAAAAAAAAAAAAAAAAAAAAAAAAAAAAAAAAAAATACTTCAAATTGTGATTTAGATCACAGAAATGTGACGTTTGTGTCACTCGGGACGAGTGATCTTTTAAAGGCGGGGGTAATGTCATAAATTTGGAGTAAGTGTTAGTGAATTTGAACCATGCTTGGGTCGTTAGTAGTGATTCTGGGTACAAGCCGAATGACTGTCCCTGTAGTAACATAGTCCATATTAAAATTCAGTGGTGTATACAAGTAGTGTGATTGGAAAGGCAGCATTTATGGTTGGAAATCAGTAAATTATAGAATGGAATCAATAAGTTGGAACTTGGTAGGTACCGTTTATGTGGCCATAGTGGAAAATTGGCGTATGTATATGAGTGTGATACGCCGGAAATTCTGTGGATGGACTGGCCTAGGGTCGCGCAGTTAAATATTTCCCAGTTAGTAAGGGAATACTGGTGTAATTTCTATGGCATGACAAGCTATCGGTACGGAAAACGGATGATAATGAAGAAAAACCATGTAAAGGTGCAGTTAATGGACGTTTGGGCAAGTTGTCTCCTCTGGGTCGCCCATTGATTACAGCAAAGATTAATAATTATAGCAGACACGTCTTTCTTTCCATTTTACAACTCAAGTTGTATGGAAGTCTTTGGAAATTTGGGGAAAACATATGACTTCCAGCGTGACTCGCGCCAGGGTTTTGACACCGCTCGGTCAAGTGAATACCCCTGTGCTTGTAACAATACAATATCGCAAACCTTGAACTGTTACTGACGAGCCAAAGCCACTGCGAGACATCTCTATGGGATTATACAAGTGACAATGGTTGTACGTCGCACCAATAATTTTAACAAATTTGTATTGTATTAGCATAATCTGGAGATCAGCTGACATCCTACAGATAATGCTACAGATAATCCTACTAATGATCACATGTCCAGGTTTGAGTTACCATGGTTTAGAAATGGGGAAGGTAGACTTTCTTGGCAGCCATCATTTTATCTCTGATGATAACAGTCATACGTTTTAAATGGATGGCTGGAAACCAAAGTACATAAGAGACACTCAGAATTGTCTGATGCTGATTAATAAAAAAACGTCAATTTGCGCCATCTGACCGCTCTCCAAGTAGGTTCCAGTTTCCGCCTCGTCCAATGTGGATATGTGAGAAAGCTTGCCAGTTGGTTACCGTTGGTCGATGGATTTGACCGTGTTGTTTTCGGGTTTGTGATCGGGTTATTCCTTTACAAATTATACTGCCCGGGCTATAATGCGCTGAAACATGCAGTTCAACCCAAACAACAACAACAACAACAACAACAACAACAACGACAATAATAATAATAATAATAATAATAATAATAATAATAATAACATATTTTCGGCATGCTTTGAATGATTTGACCCGCTCAGTATTATGTTTGAAAGCTGATAAGAAATTCTTACATAACCACGATTTTCAGCATCTTTGTCATGCCATACGAAACATTTGAAATATATTCTTTGTTATTAACCTGTAGTGTGTTATAACAAATGTTAAAGTCGGAAATAATCGTGCTGTACACAGTTTTACGACTAGTTATTATGCATCAGCAGGAATAATTGGAAATCCTTCATTTTTAGACAAAAGAAGTGAAGGACTCGCACTGTAATGCCTTCTGCTAACGGACAGAAATAACAATTAATTTAATTTAATTCTATAGTCTTGGAAACGTGACGGATTTGGCTTAATGGGCACACTCCACCGTCTATAAAGAGAAATATGCTTCGTAGATTTGCATCTTGACAAGGTAGTGAAAACCAAAATCATTGTTTGCCTCTTATATGGAGTGTATTATTTTAGTCAACATACAAGTAATGCGTTGAATGAAATAGTAATAACCTACAACACAGACGGAAAGAAAATATGAACTCTTACCTAAAGAATAACAAACAAACAACACTTAAATTTAAAACGAATGATTCGAAGAAACTATATTATATATAGTGAGCATGTAGCTAAAGTGTATTGTGTATGAAGTAAGTACAGATTATATTATGTACAGGGAGTACAAACATAAATTATTTTATGTACAGGAAGTACGAACATAAATTATTATATGTACAGGGAGTACGAACATAAATTATTTTATGTACAGGAAGTACGAAAATAAATTATTATATTTACAGGGAGTACGAACATAAATTATTTTATGTACAGGAAGTACGAAAATAAATTATTATATTTACAGGGAGTACTAACATAAATTATTATATGTACAGGGAGTACGAACATAAATTATTATATGTGCAGGGAGTACGAACATAAATTATTATATGTACAGGGAGTACGAACATAAATTATTATATGTACAGGGAGTACGAACATAAATTATTATATGTACAGGGAGTACGCACATACATTGAAATATGTACTGGGAGTACGTACATAAATTGAATTATGATCCGGAGCTACGTACATAAATTGAATTATGAACTAGGAGTATGTACATAAATTGAATTATGAACTAGGAGTATGTACATAAATTGAATTATGAACTAGGAGTATGTACATAAATTGAATTATAAACTAGGAGTACGTACATAAATTATATTTTATACTGGGAGTACGTACATAAGTTATATTATGTATCGGGATTACGTACATAAATTGCATTACGTATTGAGAATACATACGTAAAGTCAACAAACATAACTTTTGGTCCAGAAACAAAATGGTCTTGTCATCAAAATAACTTTCCAGCTGACGGTAGCTCTTCAGCCACGAAAAATACCGGTAAATGTATACAATATACACATATGTTTACATGCAAATTAATTGCAACTTTTCATGAATAAGTAATATCCGCCTCTAACCCGTAAAACAATATCATCACGTTGAGGGGTTAATTAATAGGCCTACAGAAAATGTATAATGTATATGGGGTAAGTATACAAAGTTTACAATGTATAGGGGATAAGTACATACAACTCTACTCCAATACTGTTCATGCATATTTTCTACCACATACGAATCAAATATGAAACTGTAGATCCAAACGTTGCAATTAAAGTATTGTCTAGATTTAAAGCATTTTAATTTAAATATTTAATATTGTCCAAATGACTGGATGAGACATTTCAAGAGCAAGTTTATTAAGTAGTGGAAAATATGTTCATATGACCATTTAGACGGGTTCATTTTTTGATTTCATATCGCCATTTAGACGGGTTCATTTTTTATTTCATATGGCCATTTAGACGGGTTCATTTTTTATTTCATATGCTATAATCATGTCGAGTTTTTGAGAGTTCACAGTGTTATGCAAGTTTTATGAATTGTCGCATACGCACGACGACAAGGGAAAACAAACGATCATAACGCTCCCTTAAGATGCATATGGTTTAACGTTAGCAAAATATGTTTACTGAAACATAATTTCATACTTCTACGTTCAGGTTGTTTCAAATAAATATTATCAGCGATAGAAAATACAATTTTTATAGTTGGACAACTGAAAGTATTCATCATAATTGTTTTTAAATAGTCATCATGTATGACAAATTAAAGAAAAACAACGTTACACTACTACAATACAGTATTTTATACTTGACGAATAAGCCTTAATAATTTCAGCTGATTCATTGTGCTTAATCTTTAACACCAATTTTGAATTTGACTCAATACAAAAAAGTATAGTTCGTATTTTACCATAATTGAGCGTTGATTTTAAACATCGGTTCTATACGATAGACTGCTTACTCAGTCAATTCTAGGAACGTTAGACTGGTTGCTCAATCAACTATATGAACGTTTAAATAATTAGTCTCATAACTAGAAAACTATTCTGACTACTGCGAATAATATCTATATACATGTATATAAAATCTACTGATCCATAATTTACTTGGCACTATAAACATCATGGACCATTTAGTTTCTGTGGAAATATCGCACAAACAATAAGCAATAACGTTTAGTAAATAACTGACCAGCAATATTCAATATCGGAGAGTATGTTCCGCAGCTGTATTATAACCATGAAGATCTTTAAGAAAGATACAATATTCCATTGAAAGTTTTGGTATTTCTAACGATAACATGCACATGTCTATTATCTGTTAGCATTCAGTCCAATCTGGTTCTATTAGTCTTTGTACATGTTTAGGAACACGTGTTTTTCATTTCACATCACGATAAATATGATTGATAGCAAACACAATATTGTCCTGAGTTATCCTTTTTAATCTCCCAAATGATTTCTATATCACTTTTGGGAAAGCAGTACGTTTTATTAAAATAAGCAGAATGGTCTGAGATTAGCGCCAAACAAAACTGGATGCCGAGCAAACGTCCTTGTTATTTGAATACACCCTCAGTATATGACTTAACAATAGGCATTATACAGGTATTGCGTATGCATTAGAGCAGTATATGGCTCTATTGAGAAGAGATGACCCATACTTACTTATTATTTATGGACTATCCTAAGGCAAAATATTGAACAATGTGCTTTATCCAAGTACAGACGGCCGTTGCTGACCTAGGTTGATCTCATGGTAAGATTTGAACTCACGCCTTTTCTTTTGCGAAGCTGGGGGGTTAAACACTAAGCCAGCGCGGCAATCAGCATTGGCTCAGAAGGAAAATTGCCCAAAATATATTAAATTAAAATGAGATAGTAACAGAGGCAACGCGCGACCACAGATTAACACAGGAAGGTTGACGATATTTATGGGATTCGTAATGTACCACAAAACTGAACGAAATGACTTAGTTTTACACGTCACGTGACTTGAAACATATATTAATAATGATAAACGACATCTACATCGCCCAGGGTTTTATTATGGATATTGTAAGCAGCTATGTTGATTCAGGCTATATGTGCTAGCAATACTAGATGTTGACCACAGATGTAATTATTGAGAGTATGTTACAAGCTGGCTCACTGGATCAATAATGAGACGGATAAAGATATGTGTATTCCCTAATCTCAAAGTAGTCAAGACGGTATCCAACTGTGCCAATCAGGAGCAATTTAGTTTCCTGGAAAATTGCAATGTTCAATTCAGTCGGTAATTGACGTTTAGGCGCAGCAAATGTTGGTTGTGGCAACGAGTCTCAGATCACGACGGGATTTACTTACAAGCATCACAGTAGTAAGTCCGTGTAAAAAAAAGGGTTTAAATTGCCGAATCGTGTACCGCCCACTTTTGTATGTCTTAGAAACCTCATTCCCGACGGTCATTGTATTGTAATTGACATTAATTTTCTGCTGACAATAGCCAAGTTTAACGGTTACTATCTCTTTGCCGGAAACAGAAACCAAATCTTCCGGAGATAGAAACCAAGTCTGCTGAAAACCGAAACCAAGATTGAACGTTTTAATACTGGATATATTTGGCAATGAAATATTGTTATCTTGGCAAACATATGAACCATATATCAGAGATGTCTCGAACACTTTATAATGTTGTTTATATGGACCTGATATATCAGTTAAATGGCTGCATGCATTCATGTTTTATACAATTATAACTCCTCAACGCCTTATGGGTGATATGTCGTCACTTTCTGCTCCATTTGTTCCAATTTAATGCCAGTATTTTAACTGTGGAAGATGTGATCTTAAAGCGGAGTCACTATTATTTTTTTCCAAAGAAGTAGAAAGGATAATGATTTACAAATAGAATGGTGTAATGTGTCGAATTGTGAGTAAGTATTGAAAATTAAAATAGAAGTCTTGGGATACACAGAGACAAAGACATGAAGCGACACTAGGTGATGCAAATCAGGCTTGGACATTGTGCTCTTTTTACCGCTCTTATTTACATGATGAAATAAATCGATAATATAACACTGCTATTGAAATTATGAACCGAGAAAGATTCTGAAATTCTACATATAAGGACAAGCAACACAATAATGAAATAACAAGACTGTATAAACATCCGCGCATCTAATACACAGATTAAGATGTATTTGAGAAACAGCTACTTATGTGAATACCTTAGTTTGCTGCTTGGTTTTAGCCAACTGCCACAGTGAGGCAGGTCGTAAAGATTCCGGTATCGAAGACAATCTATCGAAATCTGCTTGACTAGACATAAAACTCTCCTGAGGCACTTTTTTATACCAGCAATTTTGAACCTTACAATTGCTTTCCAATTTTTTTTTGTCTGGAATTTCCGAAGGCTGTAAATACTCAGCTAGATACCCGAGCAAGTCAAACTTCTTGAACGTTTAATATTGATTTGAAATTAAACCATTGTTTGACATGTATCCGATCAAAATAAAGTGAAATAACGCAAAGTAAACATACGTTTTGTATGTTCATTGTTAGGCATCAAGCACAATCTGTGTAAAAACATCAATTTTCTTCTATCGACTTCTGACTGTGCTGATGTCCGTCTTAACATTCCCATGGCGATGTCTAATCTTGTATGTGTTGGGAAGCCTTGTAAATGTTTGTCAAATAACCTCGGAGTTTTATCCAGTGAAGAGAGGTCACTTTTTAAACTGTTACTACTTAATCTACTTCCATAAAACATTGAAGGCAAAATTAAATTTTTGATTAAATTTGCAGCAACCAAAGGATATAAACCATTTGTCTCAGATGTGTTGCTGAATCAGTAACCCGCAAACATGAGGGCATTTCATGTTGACATACCTTTTGTATTGGGGACCTAAAATGATAATGTATGACTTTGTGACACTAAGCTCAAATCGCCACCTATTACTGTAGTCATATCCTATATCTAACAGCTATTTTAGATTGCTAGGATATATAGCCAAAAGTGAAATGCCATCAGCTAGGGTTGGACTTCCCACAGCTAAGGATCAAAGCTTCGCTACAAATCAACTATTTTCTAACTGTAGCAGCAAGTCATTTATAAATATTGTGTGCATCAAGGATGACAAAGCATCGCCTTGACGCACTCCTTGGCCAATTGAGAACCAGTCCAAACATTGTCCATTGACAAGAACTTTGCTCTTTAAATTTATATACAAGTTAAAATAAAATATCAAAAAAGGGGATTTTCCCGTAATTTCCAACACGACTATGGCTTAAAAGTTGCGTGTGAATGTCCTCATAGTATCTGGCAAAACCATTTGCGATGGATTCATCATCACGGACATAAACTCCAATAATTATTAGTGAATGACAAAAATTTATATTGTTCCCTCTCTTAACATTGATCATGTTCCAATGGTGTGTAACATCGCATTCGTGAGTTTTATCAATTTCTTCATATACCTTCTCCATATATTTTTCCAGAGCTAATTTTTGAAGGTTTCTAAAGTATATCTTATCTTTACATTCTCTGTATGATTTAAATTGACTACGCTCGGTCTTATTTCATTTCTCCAAATATACCTAACTTGTTTTTAAAGCTTATGTGCTTCTTTGGGTTTCTTTGACCAGTATGGTTTGGCATACTAATTGAATTTAGACTTTGGAAGCGCGATGACGCTTGACTGTTGTATTGCATTAACAATATGTCCGTACAATCCATCAACATTGTCCGAAATGGTATATATATATATATATATATATATATATATATATATATATATATATATATATATATATATATATATATATATAACGTTTTCAGGCGATGATCCAGGTCAGTTTTATACTTATTCAAGATATCGGCGTCTAATTTATTCCAAGATATGTTATATCTCTTCGTAGACTGCCTCAAGTCTCATCCCCAGGTGACTGTACGAAGAAAGCACGTGCTCTTCGTGATCTGAAACAGGTGCACACTCCATAAATCTACATGTACATTGATCCGACAGTACACAATGATCAATCATCGTTCTTTCTGGGGTGAATGTATAACGAAAACCAGTGCGTATCATTAGAATTCAGCTCTCACTAGATTATGATATCGCAAGAGCTCATGAAATACCCAATCTGTGTAATCTCTGATGGTGCCTGGGTCAGCAAGTGCAATAAAATCGCCAGTAAAATTCACGTCCCCCAGCTGTGAATACACATCATACATATTTTAAATCAACCCGATTTGCATAAATCAGTTTGAATTTTATGCCAACAACTATGTCACTATTAACGTCATCTACAAGGCTAGTATATCTCATGAGTGAATTTTTGCAGAAGATTGCTATATCTCCTTTACCACATTTTATTAAAGTGCTATTAGAGGAAATATCCTCAGTCTTAGCAATTCATTTATAATCAGAACGAATATAATCGCAAAATGGAAGTAATGGAAGTATGTGCTGTAATAGTTTATGTTCAGTTATGCAAGCTACGTCAAGATATTTATCCAGCATTGCATTAAACTTAAGATCAGAGGACATAATTCAGGGGCCCCGAATGGCCGAGTGGTCTAAAGCGCTCTCCGTTGTGGATCACTGCCATCTCACCTCTCTCTGCGTGGGTTCGAGTCTAAGATTCGTCTAATGTAGTTATGTGAGAAAGCTTGCCAGTAGATTTTCGTGGGTCGGTGGTTCTTTCTGGGGGTTTTCCCCGAGTTCTTCCTCCATCAATAATACTGGCCGCCATGTATAGCCCATCGTGTGCTTAAAAATGGCGTTAAACCCTACAACATAATTCCTCTAACAATCCAGCTCAGTATGGTAAGATTCATATTAACTTGCAATAAAGCGATATTAATAATTAGTGTTAAAAACTAAAATGACAAAAATGACAAAACACATTAATTTATGACAGTACATAATGGCAAATTTATGAACAATTGACTATGTCACCCTAGTCATGGAATATAGCATCCCGCACCTTCATCTGTCTTCTGATCGCAATTGTTAAAGCTGTCTCGCCAGGATTGCTTCCTAAAGTAAACATTCCCAAACATCATTCTTCCATAAACACGTTTTGTCTGTGTTGCATCCTTTTCAGCAGTGTTTCCGTCTGAGTTATGTACAGTCAGGTTGGCCGATAAACAGTTACGTTTACTCTGGATAAACGTTATAGATAACGGCTCAGTGTTGTATTCTTTGAGGCCTTCAGCAATATATTTCGACGCCAATACCACCCACATAAAAGCACCTTGTTCCAGGTCTAACCACATCTGCAAATACAACATTCTCATCATTGTCATAAACATCCTCATGAGCCGATATATAAACTTGGTTTACTAAACGATCTAGTTTTTCTACCTGACCCCCAATGACGGTAGGTATCTTACTAGGAGTTTTCAAATCATTACCTTTTATATTTCCGTTGCTAGCCATCGTATGCATAACATGCTCTATTCTGGTCGGAGTACAGTGTTCAGAAAGCCGCTCGGTGTGGCCTTACCGTTTATTTAGAATCCGAATGGGTATGCACACGGCATTTGTCACATTTTTATGATCATTGGCTTTGAAATTCTGTGTGCTATTTCTATCGAAGGTGGCGATGTGTCTTCAGACGACATGATGTAAATTATGTCCACGCTTTTTGAAACCAGAGTTTGCAGAACACTGACCGCCCGCTCTTTTCCAAAGCGTGTTGGGCAATTAAACTGGGTCACACCTCTACTATAGTTGTAACTGGGGAAGAGTCGTCAGCCTTACCCGACATGTGAGACACACGGTTGAACAGGGAAGTTCAGTTCCGAGATTCACTGGATGGGCAGCACCGTGTATCACAACCAGTTGTGTTAGACTCAATCGAGACGGGGAATAAAACAGTTAGACATAGAAATCTTGTTCTGAGCCGCAATTTATGGAGAGCGTTGATCACCATATCAATTATCACTATATGCTAGGTTACTAAACCTGGACTAAGCATGCGAACGACATACGATCGAACCCACGACCTTCAGTTTCCGCGGCGGATGTTCTAACCACTAGGCCACCGGAGCGGTCAGTTTGTTGTAGATGACCGCAGTCACTCTTGATTTCAGTCTTGCTAAACTTTGTTGATCGTCCTGTTTACAATGTTCATATTGTACACTGTGGTATGATTTCTTCTTGCTAAAATAGAATCGATCTCGCAAGGATTGAATTTTATAAACATAGCTAAAGAATAATAACCCCTTGCATATTT
The DNA here is from genome assembly GCA_029339505.1 of Unio delphinus. NCBI lineage: Eukaryota > Metazoa > Mollusca > Bivalvia > Unionida > Unionidae > Unio > Unio delphinus. Next base: position 3,069 of record JAQISU010000709.1, on the reverse strand, counting down.
TATTAAACTACTTACACCATTTCTGTTCTTTCTAATAACCAAATGTCTAGATGGAAAGCCAGGAAAACCTCGAGCTCTACTAAAATAAGACTGACCTATACCAAGTTACAATATCTTCACTGTAGTGTGCAATCTCTAGAAGAGTCTCAATATACATGTCTCTGTGTAGATTACATAATTCCCGATCAAGTCTTCTAATATAGTTCTGATTGGGAAGCTGAGATATGACATCTTGATATGTTGGGCTGTTACAGCGCTGACACGAATCTTGGGCATCTTTGTCAAAACATGTATTGTCGACATTCTGCGTACCCATGTACTGAGATTGAGATGATATATATATATATATATATATATATATATATATATATATATATATATATATATATATATGCATTGTTTGCATTGTCAGCATCATCACTCATCAAATCTGCATCATAAAATGCATTTAAGCTACAATTAGGATATACATCACGATCGCCTTCGTTTGCTGTTGTTTTCAATCCAGTATATTTCTTCCCGGAACTAATCTCAAAGCCAGAATTATCCATAATTTGCACATGAGCATTATAATGTCCATCTGAAGAATCCGCCATCTTGAATAAACCCGGACTCTCGAAAGACTGCCACCTCTAAAGAAAAATACGAGTTCTGTTAATTATTACATTTTACTTGTAAATTGCGCAGATGTAGTATACTGAATTTCGAACGAGGACATCAGTACTAAGTACATGTCCAATGAAATAATGCCCAGATAATTTAAAAAATGAACAATTTACATATGTGGTCAACTTTGTGGGGAGTCTATACAAGTCCAGACGCATGTAATATAGGACAAACTTTATCTCAGACTGTAAATGTTCCAGGTGTTAGCGTCTAAATGAGTCTAACACCGAGCAACAAAATGGAGGGAGGACATGCAATAGATAACGATAGCCAAATCTAGTTAACCACACCTATTTACTAAGAGGGTACATCGTTACAGAAGGAATATAAACCAGATCGTACTAGTTAAGAGACCCAATAATCCGAAATAATGAGTTGTTACTAATGACGTTTTTTTTTTGTATTACACACGTTTTAAATAAGCTGAGAGAAACGTCGTATCATTCATAAAATTAAAATATGTTTGGTTTAGCGACATTCCAGCTTGTTTATATTTCGCCGATTAAGAGTTTACTTCCAGAAAAATTATAAGTAATAAAAGTAGCAGTAAAATTTTAGGAACATAAACCATTCCAAATTAATGAAACCTTAAAGTCTTACAAGATTAGGAATGAAAGAGTATGTCAAAAATATTTAAATGATATCAAAATTAAATACAGAGGTAGGAAATAGGCAGTCGTTAATATGTAGGGACAATATTTATCATGTAAACGTAAACAAAACTGATATTTTCCTCTGACGATAGTCGTAATCAACTTCTAAACGAGGTCGCATAAAACCTTCTCTCACTCGACATGAATATGTTCTACTAGCAATAGACACTGGTAAGGCAAGGACTCTGGTGCAGATTCACCCTTTCTGAAATCTATATGGTCCAGATATGTGTAGCCTATTTGCAAGTGCCTTTATGTCACCTCGTTTCTGCATTTATTGTTTTAGGGATGCCACTTTCCAATTATGTGTTCGATGCTCTGAAGCTTTCTGAGGAGTTTTAATTCTGCAAACTTCCTTAGTTCTGTAGGACATGTTGGTTCATGTATTATATGGTGGAAGTAAATGATGTTTTCCATTTGGTATGGTGTGACTATATAAAAGGTTTCTATATCCACGTGACTAGAAAGCCAACAGAACATAAGACATTTATATAATAGTTTAGATAATAATGAGTTTTGAAATTTAAGAGTATTTACAGTTTTATAAAACTATTTATAGGCTTCGATGTAGTTCAATGTTTTAGTATATGTGTTATTTCTGTTTAAAGTGAACACTTTATTTTATAGATTGATGTTAAACATTATTTTACTTTGATTGCACGTACAAAACTTGTACAATTTTGGAAAATATCATTATGGAATGTATCCTTAGACATGTTACCTTTTTGACCAGTTGAGACGAGGAACGACGAACTTACTCAAATCCTTTCCCTGCGAATACATTTATGGACGTGATTCAAACATTTACGACTAGCTTGCCACGAGCTTTCAAGAAGAAGCTTTCATCGTTCTTTTTTTTTCTTCTGTGGGATTGTGTGTCTGAGTCCTTCCTTTGCATAATGTTATGGCGCTGATTTTGACGTCATGAGGTTTTCACTACTTGTGGAACATTTATAAAAGCAGATATAATAACGCGAATAATACGTTTGTCACATTTTGAAAGGCAAAGAAATAGAAACAAATTTTCAATACTAAAACAAGAAAGCGTACTCCATATAGTGTTGCTTCGAAACTAAGTTGCTTTGAATTCACACTTTCCTTCATTTATTTAAATTCTAAAGGTCCTATGCGAATATATATATATATATATATATATATATATATATATATATATATATATATATATATATATATATATATATATATAGATTTATGTATCCAGGTATTTTTTATATAAAAAATAGGAATCATTTATGTCTAAGAATACAATAGTTACCCAAGAATGATTTCTTCTTACAGTAAACCATGCAACAACTGTATTCATCATATAATCTTGCTAGAGGTCTGTTATGATCTGTATTAATGAGATTCTAGCTCTACTGCTGTGTATTGGTGAAAAATGGCCATCAAAATTTGTTAGATCTGAATACGAACATTAAAATGTTGCACATAAAAACTCCAGCCCTTAAAACATATTCAATAATCTTCAGTATTTGTTTGTAGCTACTCATTTCATGGATTTCAGAAAACATCATATCAAATTTTGCGAGTTAATTTGTCATGCTGAAAATGGCCATTAAAGCTGAGATTTAATAACTGTCAATAAAAACCAACTTATAAGATATTTTCACGTTCGGATCGATCTTCAGTTGGGACATTAATTGTAAAAGATGTTTAGCCACACTGATTTAATCAAGATTCTGTATATTATTTGCTATGCACTAGTGTAGAAATATGTCTGGCAATTGTG